>CAJVSB020000153.1:0-79332 GCA_911865555.2 Thlaspi arvense
AACGATGAACTGCATTCAAGACTTGATTGTTCATTCAAATAAGTTGCAGAAAACTTGGTTATCTGTCCAAAATCTTAAAATAGTTGCAGTCACCTGTTCACCTAGAAACCTGTCACAAGATTTAGTTGTAGGATTTCATCATATTTCCAGGTAAGTGATTGATTCTTGTTTACGATTTTGTAACGTAACCAACTTGGGAAGACAAGACCCAGAAGGCTCTGGACCTAGGCTAACGAGTTTAGGCCTGCGGGTTGAGCCAATCGGGTTGAACCATTTGGGCCAAAGTAAATTAATTGGGCTGGGTCCTGGCGGGCTAGCCTACTGGGTTGAATCTTAGTAGCAGCTTGGAACCTGGAGCCCAAAACAGAAATCCACAATCCGGAAAACCAAAATCCGAGATCCATATTAGAAATAATTAAAAATATAAATAAAAAATAGGGAAATAAATTTAGTAGAAATGAAAAGAAGGCCAGTTCACAAAGATTATGACTAGTTTATTTCTAGTTCATTACATAATAAGTTAGATAAGCAATTAAATTAATTAGTTTAATTCCGGTTAAGTGAAAATAATTCTATTTTAAGCCCGATTCACAGAGAATTAGGCATCAAACCAGCTGGTTCAACATATAAAGGGTCGGTTCAATGCCTTTTAGGTTGGTTCAGTGGTTCTCAAATCGGTTCAAGGTCAGTTCAGTGTTATAGAGATTGATTAAGGCTAGTTCAGTGATTTTAAGTTTGGTTCGTGGCCGTTCACCCTTCTAATGACCGATTCATGGCATATCCTTTGTTCTCATAGATGTAGATTATTATTCACTAGGTCTATACACTTACACTTATTTTTTTCCCAGATTCTGAGTACGCTGGTCCAGTAGATCTTGCTATCTGAGAGGAGTCTGCATTATCAACTGTTTTCTATTTGGACTTTATTTTCAGAGTTAGTTATTCAGCTTCTATCAGACTTTGTATTCCTAGGATTTTTAGTATGCTCCATCTGACTATAGACAGGATTTTTGGTTTTGTGTTGACAGTTTTAGTTGGTATACTTTGGATTTCATTTTGATTTATATTAGATTTATCTGTTCAGTTAAATTTCATATTTCTATTAGGCTTGCGGGATTGGGATTTATTCTGACCCTTGCACCGGTCACGTATCCGATTTTTGGGTTGTGACATGCTCTTTTCTCCCCTCAAGTTCTAAGGGATCTTTAACTCTTCTTTAACTTTAGTTATGTCTCAATATTAGCTTTCTTAAGTATCTTTTAGGATACTTAAAATCCACCCCTCAAACTCTTAAGTTGAAAAAACTATAGTCTTCTAACATGTAAGATTCATTTTGACTTGATTTATATTCTATCTTTCTTAATTCCTTATGTTAGTGCTTCCTTTTTGGATTTTCCTTTAATCCTTGTTAAGCTCTATTCCATGGTCCTAAGGGATGATATAAAGTTTCTCGAAATTTGCTCTTAATTCTCCAAGTTTGGTTATTAACCTATGCCCACATTTCCTATTGTATCTTAGCTAAGTTTGATTGGCATTTTTAAGCTAAGTGTTTGTCACACTCGCCCCCAAAACAGTAAGCTAGATGCAATAGTGGGGCAATAACAATACACTATCGAGACAGAAATCTAGTAGCATGTGGGCCATTATAAACCCTTTGGGCTGTCAGTTTGTCACCAATATAACCTGTTTAATCATTCACCGCACATCATCTATAGCTTGACAGACAACTAACTACTATAATAACATCACAGGAGCCAGGGGGTGCATCCTGTAGTCATGCACGCATAGCAAGTTAAATCCATACACAAGCATACTAGCTAACCTAAGTTTTCTCTAACTCATGATACATCTGCATAGTCAGACTTTGCAGATATACAATAGCTGGAAAGCATACATGTACAATTATAGCTCATTCAACTATATATGTGCTACGTAAACTATAAATCTCAACAGTGGTTATAGAGGTTGGCCCCACCTTTTATGATGGTCACACTACTCACGAAGGCATAGCCTGGAGTAAAATGACTAACTTAACTGTGAATCCACCAAAGAAGTGAAAAAGTGAGATAGAAGTTCCAATGAATGACATATGACTAATCTTAGTAGAAAGAGTTAGGTTTTCATCCTATAGTAACTACAAATATCTGTTCATAAAATTTCAAAACAAGATATAATAGATGCATCAATATCAAGAAAATCAAATCTGTGTAATCACATTGTCCATAGTATAAATAGATACATTCTAAAGGCATCAGACAATCACAGAAAGTATCTGGTAATCACAGAAAGCATAAGAAATCCTCAAGAATCATAGTGTATATCATGTGTGTGGTTTGGATGGATGTGTACAATTGAAAATGGTGCATCTAGGGCAATAAAACATAAAACTCATAAAAACGAATAAACATGCTAGGCACTACTGCATTATGTAGCTTGCACCGAAGGTTACCACCATTCCCTTGGCCAAATTAACATAGTCTGTAGCTCTGGGATCCCCTACCAGATTCAAATCAATCCAATCATATTTCATGTAATAACACGCATGTAGAACTACCACCTACCCTAGGTGGTTGCTTGACATCTATACTCTAGTGCCAAAGCACAAACCATCGTGAAACTTATCAAACCAGGCATATAGTGGAAAGCATAACATAATTGAATTGTTTTCATTTTCATAAAACAACATAGAGGCATTTTAGAAGCTACATAATTTGAGTAGAAAATCATATTTTAGGAAAATAACGAAGATTAGAACTATGCCACTCACAGTGCATACGGTGTTTAAGCCTAAGCTCTGTAGGTTGAATTCCTTGATCTAACATTGGCTTAATTCTTTTGCCTACAATTTAATTATTCATTTATGCATATGTCAGCAATTATAATTTAAAGGAAAAAAAGCATATACTTGATTATCTAATAAGCCTTGGTCTCATATTCTTATGTTTTCCAAAATCCTCATGTGTCCTTATCTTTCTTATTTTATCTTTAATATGCTTCACTCTAACCTCATTCTAAAGCATTTAGATTGCACATAAGCCACCTTACTAAACATTAGATTGTTGAAGTTTTCTTCTTTCTAATCTATGATTCAAGTTTCCATGTATATACTTAGTTAAATTTTGGTTTGTTTTGCTTCATTGCAATTCTTTTGGCCATCACTTAGCTC
Source organism: Thlaspi arvense (assembly GCA_911865555.2). Classification (NCBI taxonomy): domain Eukaryota; kingdom Viridiplantae; phylum Streptophyta; class Magnoliopsida; order Brassicales; family Brassicaceae; genus Thlaspi; species Thlaspi arvense. Next base: position 3,167 of record CAJVSB020000153.1, read on the forward strand.
CTCCTTTTTAAGATTTCAGCCCCTCTGTTAAGCCGTTTTTCTCTCAATTCACCTCTCTCTAATCTGAAAATTTTCCTGTTAATTTACAGCTTGCAACTTCATAGATTTAAGTTAGAGTTCTTCGGTGCATTAGGGTGCATTATGCCTTCCAATTGACTCTCTCTTTAATCCTATAACTTATTTATTTTAAGACATTCCTTAATTCACTTCTAGAGCTCTAATGTAACTCCGTTTTGTACTCCATATGAGCTTGGACAGCAAGCTCCCTAAACCTATAGAATTTTTACAAACATTCCAGCTTGCATCATTTGCCCTCTAGATGGCTTTAAGCTACTTTCTTAACTTCAATTTAAGCTTTTTGTCCCTCAATTTTATCCTCATTCCATCTTCTCTCAATGGTTGCAGGTTCTAACCTTAAGTAGTTCTTTAATTTTATCATAAGTTTCATAGAAGTGAAATAGCATACCTGGAACAATCAAAATTGACTTTCAATTCAATTCTATGAACAAAAGACATGGGAGAGGTTCCCCCTAGGGTTTGGCCATTCTAGATTGCAGCACCTTAAGCCTCTTTAATTCACTATATAATCCCATATTTCTACTAATTAATGTAAGAAAAGTTGAATTCTACACGAAGTTTCAACTAGATTTGGAAGTAGCAAGTTTGTTTCTAAACTAGGGGGGTTCAGCCATGTTGAATTTCAGCCCCTATTGATGCTTAAAAATGAAACAAAAATCAGGTTTATGCATGTATATGTGATTTATTAACTTAGTTGAGCAAGAAATTACAAGAAAATTAACTTAGAAATGCAAAAATTTCATAAACTAACCTTGGTTGTGAATTTTTCTTCATTTTCTTCTCTTTTCTTTCTTTCCTCTCTCCCTCCTTTCTCCTTTGTGTGTGGCACGAAATGCCTTGTGTGTGTGTGTGTGTGTGTGTTTGTGGCTTATATATGTGTATAGGTCCACTTGTTGGCTGACCTTAACTTTTAAAATTTGCAATTTGGCCCCCAAATTTTTCTTAACTACATTTTGGCCCCAAAATCTCTAAATTTTATTAGATCCCTATTAAGACCCTATTAATGTAATCCTCCAATAAAATTGAATGTATCTATGTACATATATTTTTATAAAGTTTCTTTCTAATTTACTAAATACCATTAATTCTCTAATTGTTTTTGAGTTTTTCCTACAAAAGCTTCTCATTCCTTTTAAAAATTATTTCCTATGTTTTTCCTAATTTCTCAATTAAACCTTTTTACTACTTAAATTCCCTCCTTTTGGATTGAAGATAAAAGATTTAAATTTCAAAAGAATTCTTTTCTTTTAGAAGTTAAGCAATTTCCTACAACTTAACCTAACATAATCCTATAACTACATCAAAAGGCTAGTAAGTATGCTAACAAAGGCAAGCTAGGGAATTCTTTTTGTTGGAATGCCAGTGTGTTTGAATTTTCCCTTGTTTCTTGTTAAGTTTTCCTAACCACTTCTTAAGCTATTGATTAGTCTTGATTTTAGGTCTCATTAAGTCCCTTAAAAGCCCCAAATAAGTTGCTTATTCTTGCTAAAATTCATCGCAGGAAAATTCTGCACCTAACTTTTTTGTTTTCTTAATGAGTTCCACTTACACTTGACTCTAATTTGGTTTTCTAAGCCTTTCCTCTCTTGAGGCTAATTATCCCATCTATCTAGACAGTTATTGAGCTTGTGTTTAAGCCCATTTCATGCCCTATTTCATGGCCTACATATATACATATTATAGAAAAGTTTTCTACAACCCCACTCTCACGACCAACCTTAGTGTCATTCTCCTATTGTCAAGATTACAATTTCTTCTCTATGTATTCTTTTTCATTTGACTAAACCACTTCCTAATACACTTAATAGCATTGAATTTGAACAAAAACAAGTCTCCTCCCAGCCCTAATTGATTCGGCCATCCTAGGGTACCCTGCAGAAATTTTTTCTGCACATACATACATGGCTATACTTGGTGTTTTGTTCACTTTTCTTGCTTTTCTTGCAATTTTCTCCTCCCCTCCTTGCTCCCATGTGAACACCCCTATTTCCTACCCTGTTTTCAGCTTTGTACATGGTGTATAGATTCACAACAAAGCCATAGAAACTACAAAGTTTCAAAGTAAAACATGTTTCTTACAAATTTCATGCAAAAAATCAACTAGAGAGGTTTACCTCTCTCTAGAATTTTGGCCAGCATGCTCCCATTTCAGCATCAAAACTACTTCAAAATTCTTTATTTCTACAAGCAAATTGTAGTAGAGTAAAAGAGAATCAAAATCTACAAGTTTTTCTGGACAAAAATGGAATTTTCTAGAAAAATCTAGAATTTTCTTACCTATTTTCCTTGTCTTCTTCTTTTTCTTCCTTTCTCTTCTCTCTAGCTTGCACGACCAAGATGGGTGTCTCTCGAGGCTTGGGGCCTTTTATATCTCAACTCATAAGTCGGTAATAAGGCCCCCATGGAAATAACCAAAATGCCCATCCTTGTTTCAAAATCCCCTTTTGTGTCCTTTTTGATTTCTAATTTCATTTCTAACCTTAGGCAACTATTCTAATGACCCCCTAATCCCCTAAACTCAAGGTTTTAATTAGGTTAAGTTACTAATAATTTTTTATAATTTTCTTTGTTTAAGTTCTTATAATTTTTATTTTTATAGTAACTTGCATAAGTTAGGGTTTTTCATTTCAAATTTTGGTTTTCATTCAATTTTTCTTTCACTATCACATAAGTCTCACATTCTAATATTTTCTAAAGTTCTTTTAGACCCTCCCAAGTTTGTGGACAAGCAAAAATAATAAAATAATTTTATTTACTTAACTTTCAATTTCTCAAAAAATGCATGTAATAGGCTTAATGCATGTATGCATGAAATGTGTAATGCATGTTTAAGTGTCAATGTTGTTCATTCTAAACTTGGTGTGGAATGTCACATTACAAGTTACACGGGTTAGTTTGAGATAGATTAGATAAGGGTTACTGTAACTAGCATGCTGCTGTGTTGCTCACACAACGGTGTGTTGGTTGTTGCCTACCTATCATATCTCGCTTATTAAGCAGGGGCGGGGTGTGACAATGCTTTAATATCCACAAAGTTGAGACAAAAAATATAAGAGTAGTAGAATTATCATGACTCTTTTTCTTTTCTTTCATGTACTAGAATATTACTTAAACAAAAATAGTGAAACATAATCAAAAGTAGAGAATTATAATCTTGTATTATCTCTCATACATCTTTGATCGATTGCACACAACCGACAATGTTTAAGGGTAGTCAAACATGAAAATATAAAATCATCAAAACATGTCGGATGCTACGTCACTTTATAACCTGCATTGCCACTCCAGGCTAAACTAACATAGTTTGCAGCGTCTAAGACTGTAATGGGTCCAAGGTCATAACATGGACTGTAAAACTGCCACCAACCTCAGATAGCTGTCGACATTTCTAGTCTAAATGCTAAAGTACCAAAACATCATAAACATCATAAACACATAAAATCATAAAATCAGAACTTAAGCACTTTGTTTCCAATTTTGATACTAAAATACATTCATTTCATGGAAATATTTTATTTTTACCAGAAAACATACATATAAAAATTTCTAAAAATAGAAAGTACGCCTCTTATCATGTGTGTAGCCTACTACTATCCCCTTGGAATGGATTGCTTATGTTTGTATCCCTTTTCCCACAAGTGGGGTGCATGTAAAGTTAAGTAAACTATCATGAATGCATGATAGGAATGAAAGCTAAATTCCTAGATTACTTATTTAACTAATACTGCTCTTGTCTTTAACTTCTATGTATTTCCCCCCTTCTTTAGCTTGGCTACCTCTTAGTCATTTTAGACATTCCCCTCAGCTGATTCCTGGTTATGCCAAAAGTAGCTTTGTAAACTTAACCTTTCCTAGGAAAATTTTGGCTTACCATACTTTCTTCCATTAATGTGATATGCTTAATTATATCCCAAAATTTACTCTTCTTTAACTACTATCTTTTTATTTCCTAGTAACCATTTCGTAAACCCCTTTCTAGCCTTAACTAGGCTTACATTTTAGCTCTCTTAAATGTTTTTTAGAGGTTCAAAGATCACTCCTTTTTATCTCTAAGTTTGCAAAATTTTCAGCACTTATAGAACATAGTTTTGTATTTGGTTCATATTTAACTTTCATTACTTTTCTAATTTGGTACCCCCTTTTGTCTCTCTTTGGCCTCACTTTAGCACCACTTTATGATTCTCTAGAGGGCATAATCCTTGTAGAAATCACTTCCCCAAATTATAAATTTTCTACTGAATTTCCTGCACACACTTTCTTCTTTGTTTAATTTGGTGTAGCTTGGTTTTAGGTCAAAATTTGCCCATTTTCTTAATTCTTCTTCCTAGCTGGCTTAACTATTCTTTATACCACTTATTATCCTTAGATTGAAATCCATTTCAAGTCCCTAAGATTCTACCAAGAGGATATAAGACTTGTAGAAATTTTAGCTACCCAATAACTCTCCTTCAAACTCAAGTTTGATTATGTTCTCTAACTTCTCTTATATTAATCTCCCAATTAACCATTACCGTACCTTAATCCACTAATCATCACTAGCTCATGGTCCATTTCAGCCACCCTAGTGGTTCGGCCATGGTCTCTCCTTGTTACAATTTGGTTTCTTTTCACCAATTCCATTTTCCCCCTTGTTTTTCCTTTCTTTCCTAAGTTCTGAACCATCCATGTTTTCTCCCCTCATGAGGCTGAACCTCCCCCTGTTTTCAATTCTCTTATGTGGCTTTTGAGAGCTTAAAATCATTTTTAAAACTTCTAGATTTTCTAGAAAAATTTCAGCTTTTATTCATATAGCTTGACTTAAACTTAGATTGTAATTAACCTTTATTCCCTTCTCTAAACTTGTGCCTTCCTTAGTCCCTCTTTAGCTCCTAATCCTATCCCATTGCATAGCCTTTTGGTGGTTTGTAACTCCCCCAAGATCACCTACTTAAAGGATAATTTTTTGCTTGGAGTTTTTTAAACACATTCCCTACTTTCCTAACTAAATATAATCTAGTTTAAGCTAAGAATTTTAGATGTCTTGTTGGGGCACTCCTCTTGACTATGTCCTACCTCCTACGGGCATACCCTATCTTAGTATCCTTAGCCCTAGTAACACTCCATTAGATCTGCAAAGGATGTGTATCTCTATATCCATGTCATAGCATAAATCTCCCATCTGAGTCCTTTCTCAAACATTTTGCATTTATCCAGCTACTAGGCCACCATGTGCGGGGTGAATCTAGACAACTCAATGAACTTGGCTTTATAATCTACTACTGTCATATTCCCTTGTCTCAAACTCATGAATTCTGTTACTTTCTAATTTTGATACACTAGGGGAAAATACTGCCTGTTGAATTCTTCTCAAAACTCTGCTCCAACTAATAACATTCCCAACCGACTGTCGAGCCTTATATGACCTCCACCACTGTCATGCTTATCATCTGAATAAAAATGCCATGTTTTGCACCCGCTGATCCTCTGGGCAATGCATCATGTTGAAAATATCCTTAATCTCTTGGATCCACTCCACCGCTTGGAGTGGATTTGCAGTGCATGGAACTCCCAGGCTCCTAGCTTACGTGCCCTTTCAATGATCTTCTTTTCCCTAAGCTTACCCCTCGAAGTTGCTAAACTACATTCCATGGCAGCTCCCACAGCCTGAGCTAATGGCTACCAACTTAGGGTAAACTGCAGGTGCTTGTGGTGTTGGCATAGTTGGGGGTGCTAGAGGGATGGGTAATGTAGAAGTCTCAAGGGGTGCTAATGTTTGAGGAATAACCTCTGGGGGTGAATCTCCTAGAGAACCCACATGTTCTCAAGAAGGCCTTGCCTCCCCCAGTGCTGCTAATGATGTGGTGCTCGTGATGCCCCTAGGAGGCTAGCCAAGTGCTTGATCTGAACTGTGTTTACCTCTATCTCGACCCCTACCTCTCCTAATTGTTGTCCCAAAAGGCAACCCAATAGGGGGGCTGAATTGGGTTTTTATCGCGGAAGCTAAGTGTGTGAAAAATATTAAAACAATAAAAATATTGAATCAAATAAACTAATACAATTCACCCAATAAATATAAAACAATTTTAAATAAAGTAAAGAGAGTAGGGATAAGGGATACAAATTCTTTTATAATGGTTCGACTTGCTACACAAGTCTACGTCCATTTCTCGAGCTCCAACTAGCCGAGGTTCCACTAAGTCTCTTGCACTTGGCGAAGGCAAGAAATCCCAATTACAAAGCCTTTGATTCGGTGAGCTTCAAACACCAATACAAATTGTAATGAAGATGATGTAGAAATGTAGCAATTCCTCTTAAGTAGGATTAGCTACCACTCATGTACAAAATGATCTCACTTCAAAAAGGCACTCTCAAGAATAAAACAATTTCCTCTATGCACTCTTTGATCTAGTAATAAATAATATAGCACAAATAATTAGAAAGAGATTGAGGAGGCTTTGAGAGCTTGTTGTTGTCTGCTCCTTTTAATCCATGCTCCTTTTATAGGCAAAAACACAAAAGAGACGTTGGCCTTTATGGAAGACAAAATCATTTGTCAATAGTAACTGCACATTGGCTCATTTCAAAAATTCAAATAAAATGGCTCCGAAAGTTCAACAAATCTTAAAATATTCTTGGATACTCCTCAATGAGTCCATTTTCAAATGCAAAATGAATCATTGAATTGTAGTGCGCCGTTTGAGAGAAATGATCAAAAGTTCATCAACATGTCAGACTGTAAAATTGATTTTGTCAAAGGTTGTTGGCCAAGTTCAAAATTGTCTAGAAATTTGAATTTGTATTAAAAAATAACAAATTATATATTGTTAAAAAGCTTATAACGTCTACTTTCATTCAAAATTGGATTCGTACAAATTTAACTTTTATATTTTGAGATATGATAAAAATACTGTAATATACTCATTTTGTCTACTAACAGTGTGACTTTGTAAAATGGCCCATTTTGAAAAATTATATCTAACAATACATAAGTGTAAAAACGTGCAAATAATATATGAATTTAAAGCTCAACACGTCTACTTTACAAATAAAATTATTTTAGAATTTTATTTATATCATAAGTTATATTTTACTAATTAAAACAAATATCGTGCAGATTTCAAGAATGACTTTTCAGAAAATAATATATGAGAATGATATAATAAACTGCTTTAATACAAAATAATATATAAGATGAATAATATATCAAAATAAAGATATTTGAGTGTAATTTCCTATAAAATTGACTTTATAATTTTTTGACTTTTTTATAGTAAGATATAATTAATTTACTACACATATGTCTAATTTGACAGTTTCACAATCTAGCACATGTAGTGCATGTTTTTAAACAATAAACTTAACATTATAAATTGTTCATATTATTCATTATATAAAAATATATATAATAATTTTATTTTATTTTATCATTATTAAAATAAATATGAAACCTTGAGACTAACACTAATACGAGCCATAACCTATAGTAGACAACATTTCAATGAATTAGGACATATCAAATGTATATACTATGCATGCACCTAAACCTAGTTCTCTCTTTCTACCTAGGCCTTAATACCACCCCAAATCTAGGCTTTGATACCAATTAAACTGTCACACCCCACTACTAGAGAGCAATGTATGACAACAGGGCAACGACCGCCTACATATCGAGTTTAAAATTTGATAGCATAACAGTTGTTGTAACCCCTACCTAGAAACCTGTCGATGGGACCTGTGATACCTGTACAATGAGATATTTACACATATACATACATCTAGAATACATAACTCTATCCATACTGTAAAACATAAATCATTCATGCAATTTCCACATATACATCCATAATCATACACTAACTAGCTAGCAAACTATATATACATCATCACTACATCAAATCCCAATTTCAATACCTTTCCTCTCATGCTAGTGACTAAAGTCAGATACAGAGTATATAATTTCCAAATAAACAACTAGCATGAGAAAGTCATGCTAACCTGACCTCAATCTATTGTGTAGTGGTTGCCTAGTGTTGGCACATGAAAATCAAACAAAAATCTGCAAAATATAAAGGGTATAAGAACACAAGTTCCCAGTGAATAGCGTAGTACTAGGTATAAAACACCTTTAAAAATCATTCACTCATGGAAAACCAAGACAAAAATATCACAATAATTTTATCTCATCTCAGCTGTATGGAAAACTAGCCATAAACAATAGTAGAACAAATATGGGAGAAATAAATTCATCCATGTTAGCCATTTTCCTTTAATTCATCAGTATATCATAGAAGGCAAGTCCAAAAGAAATTTAGCACAAAATTCACATAACATGTTAAGCGCTATTACACTGTATAGCTTGCAGCCAGGGGTTGCCACTCTAGGCTAGACTAACACAATCTATGGCATCTGAGACCCTCTTGGATTCAAAATTATAGCATAAGTATACAGAACAGCCACCTGCCCCAAATGATTAGCCGACATACTAGTTTGAGTGCCGAAGTACCAAAATGTCAATAAACATCATAAAGGCTCAAATAGAATAAAATCAGAACATAAGCACTCTGTTTCCAAATTTGACACAAAATTTACATATAAGGTTTGCATAACATATCATTTTGTCATAAAAATACCTTTGAGTTGGAAAGAAATAAGGTTAAAGAGTATGCCACCCACCATGTATATGGCCTAGGGATGCTTGGTCTATTCACCTTGAACTAGATCAGAATCAACCTTATCTCGAGTGCCTATAAATGCAAAGTGTGTGGAAAATGAATATAATGCCATGGATGTATGAAAAATGCATGCATATGCTAAGTAATGGAGGTTATATTATCAAAACCTATATTTTCTTTTAATTCTTCATATTTGCCTTTCTCTTATTCTTATGCATTTCCAAATTTTATATTTCTATCCTTTCTTAACTTAGCTACGTAAAAACTCAACTTTCTTAATGTTTCTTTTAGAAACTCCTAAATCCATTTTTCCTAAGTTTCCTAAGTCAAAATATTATGCAAGTTAATGTTTAGAAAATTTATAAGTTAAGTTTCTACTATTATCTTTTTCCTTGTCATTTTAATATTCTTTCTTGGTGTTCCTTTTGGCCTCCCTCAAATCTTTACTTGGTTCCTTTTTGGAGGGTATAAAACCTCTCAAAGTTTGTTTCAAAGTCTTAAAATTTTATTCACAATCTTACTCATATATTCCATGTTGCATTTAATTAAGTTTTGCTAGGTTTCCAATTAAATTGAATCAATGTCTCTTACTTTCTTCTTAATTGGTTGTAACCACTTCATAAGATATTGATTAGCCTTGGTTTAGTGCTTTATTAAGCTCCTTAAAAGTCATCAACAAGATGCCTAAGTTGCTGAAATTCCTAGCACAAAATTTCTGCATTTCCACATCTCATTTCCTTAGTGAGTTTGGCCAAGTTTTGATATTAATTTGGTTCCCTAACTTCCTCATTTCTTTCAGGTAGCTCCCTTATCCCTTTAGTCACTCAAGTAATGGCACTTGAGCCCTTTTCCATGCCAATTTTTGTGGCTTATATAAGCACATATTGCAGAAAAGATTTCTGCAATTACACTTTCACTACCTCCTTGGATATTCCTCCCCATTGGTCAAAATTTTGGTATTTTCTTTGTGTATTTCCTTTTTTGTTGGACTAAACCACTTCCTAATACATCCATTGGCATCAAATTGAAACAAAAACCAACCTATTCCTAGCCCTAATGATTCGGCCAAGTGGGGGTTTTTATACCGAAAAATTACAACAAGCTATCACTTATTCAAATTTGTGTTTTCGCCTCTTTTTCTTGTTTCTCTTTCAATTTTCTTCCTCTTGTCCTCACTTCCACATGACACCCCTGTTTCTTACTCTGTTTTGTTGCTTCATAAATGCTGTATATATGCATCATAAGCCCATAGAAACAATAAGAGTTCAAAGGAAAACATGTTTTTCACAACATTTTTGCAAAATCAACAACTAGAGAGGTTTACTCTCTCTCTCTAAATATTTGGACAGCATATCTTGATTTTCAGCATCAAAATCTCCTTCAAATCTTTTGTTTTGTCAAAAGAAAGAATAAAAAATTGCAACTTTTTTAGCAAGAAATTGAAATTTTCTAGAAAAATCTAGAATTTTCTTAGCGTTTTCTTCCTTTCTTCTTCCTTTTTCCCTTGCTTCCTTCTCTCTCTAGCTTGCACAAAATATGGTGGCTTCTGGAGACTTGGGGCTTTTTTATCCCCTTTAAAGTAAGTCAGCAAAAGCTCTCCAAAAGAATGACTAAAATGCCCCTCATCTTTCACTTTAATTATATCCATGTCCTTTTTGAGTGAAATTCCACTATTGACCCTAGAAAATATTTCTATTTCCCCTCTAATCTCCCTAAACTTAAAGAGTTAATCAAGCTTAGTCACCAATAATTTTCATAATTGTTTTCATTTCAGTTTTTACAATTTTTATTTTTCTATTAACTTGCATAAATTAGGGTTTTTCAAACCAAAATTTAGTTTTCTTTCAAATTTTCTTTCACTATCCTTTAAATCTCATTTTCTAATATTTTCTATGGTTTCTTTAGGCTTTTCTAAGGTTGTGGACAAGAAAAAGTAAATTAATTTTCTTAACTTCTAATTTTCTAAAATATGCATATTAGAAATATAATGCATGTTATGCATGAAAGTGTATGAAAATTGTAATGCATGTTTGAGTGTCAATGTTGTGCACTCCAAACCTAGTTTGGGATGTCACACTACAGGCCTCTCTTTCCTTTCCCTTGCAAATCATAGATTGCAAACTACCCATCCACCCTCTTCTCTCTTCTCCCAACAACCAAATTGGCCCTCTTCCTTTCCTCCACGACAGCCAAATGACCAAATTGGCCTTCTTCCCTCTCCTCTCATGGATTAGATCTCTTCTGAGCTTCTTCCTAAGTGCCGATTACACATGTACAAATCGAAAGAGAAGAGACCACAGGAACGTAATTGGGGAAAAAGAAAAAATAAATAAAAATAATTACTTTTATATTTTTTTAATCCAAACCGACTAAAATACTACAATAACTTTTACTTTTAAAAATCACTTTTAAAAACAAATCATTTTTTAAAAAAAAAAGCACTTAAAAAAAGTCTATCCAAATGGGCCCATAATCACAATGAGAAAGGCAATACCTTACACGGTGAAATGTCATAGAGGGTCCACATTGTATATGTAAATTGAAGCCAAATCGAACTATAGTTTGGTGGATTTTCTTTCTTTGCGGTATGATAAACCAAATGCAGCACTCTATGTCTACACCTCATCCTTGAACACAAGGGTGTGAATGCTGATGACTCTACCATGGTTTCAGTTACTGATCCTACATTGGATAGGGTGAAGGAGGGATATTGGGTTATAAGAGGGGGCACTTCACACTCTAAATGTGCATCTTTTGGAGAGAAGGTAATAATCTTGTGACAAAGTGGTATTAGAGCCGACTTTGACGGACTAGTTTAAGGGTGTTGCAACACTACAAGAAAATTGGGCTTTAGCGATGGAAATTTTCTATTGCTAAACCTATGAAATCTATCACTATAGGCAATTAGCAATGGATTTATCGATAAAAACAATCCATCGCTAAATCGACTGTCACAAAATTTTAGTGACGAAATGTAGTGATAGAACAATTAGTGACAAAATTCCATCGGTAAAACTTTTATATTCCATCTAAAAAGTGAACTTTTTTAGTCGTCAAACTTTTTTCAACGAAAATTTTGTGTTGGCAAATTAAATTTTTACAAACCGAATTTTTTCTATCGATAAAAAATCCATCAGTAAATCATCCATCACTAAATTTTGCCAACTAATATTTGATGTAGTCGGTAATCAGTGATGGACTTTTTCATCGGTAAATTCCATTAGTCATTCATCGCTAAATTACCAACTAAATTTTCAGTTGGTAATTTAGCAACTAATTACCAATAAAATTTCATATGGTATTTCAATGGAAAATTTAGTAAGGGATTGCCAATGGAATATTATCGCAGTAAAATTTAGCAGCTAATTACCAACTAAAAATTCTGTTGGTAATTGGCAATTAATTACTGATGAAAATTCCATTGCTGATTTTACTAACGAACTTTTAACGATGGAATTTTTTGTTGGTAATCATAATTTTATAATTAATATATTATTTATTTTGATAAACTATTTAGAACCTGTGCCACAATTTTATACTACTGATTGAAATTAAAATACTACAACATTTTATTTAAAAGTCATTAAAACTTCATAGTATAACAAAAACATCTTAATACAAATAATATCCCAACAAACTAAGTTTGCAAACTCACCATACAATCCAAAATAATAACATGTTTGCTACACAATCAAGACAAAATTAGCAAGAAACCAACATAAGAACACCAAACAACAATTCTACTTTAAGTGTCTATCTTTATGTGAGCCATCATTAGATTAGTGGTCATGTGTAGTGGAATTTGGATCAACATCTTGGAGTATCTTCCTAACAAAATCTTGAAGGAAAGATGGTAATGATTGCACTTGTATTGATTGTTGTTATTGTTATTGTTATTGCCACTGCTGTAATAAAGTTCCTAAAGCCTCATTAAGAGCCACGTCTCTTTTTTTTGTTTGTTCAATAAATGCTATCATTTTTTTCTTAAGTTCTTTAGTCTTGGATTTAGATTGTGGCGATGGAGAAGATGTACCAACGAGATATTGAGTGGAAAAGGATTGCAAACTCCTAATGTTTCATTAGTAGGCTTATTATAACCAAATCCATAGATGTAACTTTTGGATGTGCCACCAGATACTTCTATCCATGAGGCATTATTAAATTCAAGTTAGGGAGTAGACTCATCACTACCTTACTTCTATGATTGAACATTCTCGTATACATCTTGCTTATACAAGCAAAGTATGTATAGTTAATTAGAAATAACTTATTAAATATTTATATATTTAAAAAATAAGAAAGCACAATAAAATTGTTGTTTCACTTACCCGAACCCTCTTAGATTTATTATCACCATATTCACCTTTTCCTTAGTCTTTCTTATCGATACAATAAAAGACATCAACTTTAGAGACATGCTCAAGGCCAAGTGCTATTTTCTACACCCAAAGTAAAAATAATCATAGAAATTTATAGTTTATATGAAATCAGTTATTATAAAACAACAAATAAGAAATCAAATTACCATCCTCTTTTCATGATCTCTAAATGGAATTGAACCAACTGTATATTTTGTGACAGATCCATCTTTTTCAAAGTTCGTATTTTTCCTTGCAGATTCCATCTTTTTTCTCCAATTCTCAGTTGCAAAATCTTCATCAATCAATTTGTCCCAATCTTCAGCACTCAACCAATTAGGACTATTACCTTTCATTTTCAATGGATCATTCCAATCATTGGCAGCTTCACAGGTATCATTGAACATATTACTCATATTTTTCATAAATACATATGACCAAGACTTTCTAATACCATAATCATGCTCAGGCAACCATTGAATATACTCCTATTATATTTCAAATATATAGTAAACCAACAATAGCAATGTTTAGGATCAATCAATTAGTTAGTAATTTCATGCATTAAAGAATACCAATTTGTTGAGAAATAACTACGTACTTTAAGTTTGCCAGATTAGTTAGTAATTACATTCATTAAAGTATACCAATTTGTTGATAAATAACTACTTACTTTAAGTTTGCCAAACATGTTGTCCTTAGCATGTTTAGGAACCTTTTTCCAGGTGCACCATGGGCCCAAGTGGCCCTTCAAGATATATGTGATCTTTCTAGCTACACTAGTGTCATTAAACCTACTCAAATATATGTAGATATATATTTAAATTTTAAATTGCTTCAATATTATTGAACTATAATATGTAGTTCCATCATAGGAAAGTTAAACTACAAACTGTATTTTTTCTATAGACCAATCTATTTTATGTAGTAGTATCTTCAAACTGCTTCTTTAACTTCTTATCTTTTAAAACCCTTCCTCACCCTTTTTCTAGACTTAGCTTTAGCCACATTTCAACTTTCTTAAATGTCCTATAGAGTCTTAAAAAATAAAATCATCCCTCAAGTCTCTTTAGTGACCAAAAGAACTTAAATATTTATTTGTGGAATTTATTTCTAAGTTTAGTCTACACTTAACTTTTATTTCTTTTCTAACTCTGTCTTTTGTTGGTCCCTCTTTGGTCCTCAATTCACCTCCATTTTGTGCCTCTTTAGGAGTTCATAATTCCTCTAAAACCATGTCCCTAAAACAAAATCTTTGCACATAAATTTCTTGCACATATACTATCATTCCTTAGTTAAGTATATCTCGTATTTGAACAAACTTAAGGGCTTTTCTAACTTTCCCTTCCTAAGTTAATCTAATCATCATTTAAATCACCTAACTGTCTTGGTTGTACTAAATTTTGACTCTCCTAAGTATTCTTTAGGAGACCCAAAATCCATCCTCTAAGTCTCTTAAGTTGAAGAAAATAAACAACCTTTACATGTCAGTTTAGCTTAAGTTGATTTGCATCTTGAGATTTATCAATTTCCTAACTTAGTTGATTTGCATCTTGAGATTTATCAATTTCCTAACTTAGTGCATCCTTTGTAATACCTCTTTGTGCCCTTTCATATGGCCTATTTCGTGCCTCTAGGGAAGAGTATACCTCCTTCAAAACATCATTTATTTCCATAATGTTTTTGCTTAGAAAAATTCAGCATTAATATCACCCTACTTTCGTTTAGGTTTTGCCTAGGTTTTGAGTAAAGTTTGATGCTTTTCTTACTTTCCTTTACTAGATTGGTTATATTTCATTAGAGCCACTTAATCACCTTGGTTTAAGGTTTCATTCTACCTTCTTGAGTTCTCAACTAATTGTCTTAAGTTGCTGAATTTTCCTACCTAACTTTTCTGTCCTCACATTCTTTACTAATTGTATAAGTTAAGCCCTTAATTAAGTTTCCTTACCAACTCTCCTTCTTAGGCTAACTAAATCCTCAATCTAGTTACTAACTATACTTGCATTTGAGCTCACCTCAGCCCCCAAATTCATGGCCTAAGCAAGGAATTTAGCAGAAAATTTCTGCATACTCACTCTCACCTTCCACTTAAGTATAACCTACCTTGAGCTGAAATTTTGGTTCTTCCACAATGTTTCTTCTCATTTGGCATAGCCACTCTCTAATATACCTATTAGCACTAAATTTAAGTCAAAATCAAACCCTTTCCTAGCTCTAGTTTCATGGCTTAAGGGGAGAGCATTGAAAAAAATTTTCTGCCTATCTTACTCTCACTTTCACCTAGCTGTAGCTTATATTGAAGCTTGAAAATCAGTTTGTTCCAAAACTCTTCTCTCATTTGACTTCACAATCCTCTAACCCACTCACTAACACTAAAATTGAGCCAAAGTTGGGGCCTTTTCTAGTGTCTAATGGTTTTGGCCACTATGCCCTAACCTGCAGAAATTTTCTGCATACACACATATAGCTCTAATTTGTGTTTTAGCTAACTTCCCTTGCCTTTCTTGCTATTTTCTCCCCCTTTTCTTGCATGCACGTGAGAACCCCTGGTTTCTACTCTGATTTAAGCTACAAAAATGACACAAAAACTCAAGAGAAATCCATAGAAACATCAAATTTCCAAAGTAGAATATGTTTCTCACAAGTTCCATGCAAAATCATCTACTAGATAGGTTTACTATCTCTCTAGAATTTTGTCCAGCATGTTCCTAATTTCAGCAATGAAATTAACTCAAAACTCTTTGTTTCTTCAAGCAAATGATAGTTGAGTAGAGGAAGAATCGAAAGTTACAAGTTTTCTAGCACAAAATTGGAATTTTTTAGAACCTTTTCTTTCTTCTTTCTTCTTCTTCTTTCTTCCTTCCTTCTCTTCTCCTTTTTTCTCCGATTGGCTTGCATGACTTACCGGACTTGTAGAGGGTTCAAGGGGGCTTTTATATCCCCCTAGTTCAGCCAAAGAGAGGGGCATCATAGCTCCTTGTGAAAAGACCAAAGTACCCCACTCTTGTACTTTAACTTCCTTGCATACCCTTTTGAGTTTCTATTCCCACTTCTAGCCCTATGCAACCATTCTAATGCCCTTCTAGTCCCTCTAAACTTAAGGTCTAACCTAGGTTAAGTCATTAATAAATTTAAATAATTTTATTTATTTAAGTTTTATACTTATTATTTTTACAATTCATGTGTATAACCTAGGTTTTTCTTTTACAATTTTTACTTTTTTTTCCTTGTTCTTCTACTATCATATGAATTTCATATTTTAAAATTTTTCTAATATTTCTTTAACTCTTTAATCCACTTATCTAAAATTATGCTTAACACCTTAATTATCCTCATAAATATTACTATTGAAAAATTTTCACTTAAGCACTTAAATTTTAGATTTTTGCTCTAGATTTTTCATCTTTCCTTCCAATCTCTTTCCACTAGTCTTCTTCATACTTTTCTTAATCCCTTAGAGTCTCCTAAAATTTCCAATTCCTCTCTTAGGGTTGGGGATAAGACAAAAATAAAATAAATAATTTCTCTTAAGTTTAAATTTACTCTTAACATCCAAGTAGTAAGCATAATGCATGCAATGCATGCAGTAATGCATATGCTAATATTAGACATGTTAATGTACTAATGTTAAACATTCCAAACTTGGTTTGGGATGTTAAATTGAAAGTCAAAGTTGATGAAATCCATATCCTATATATACCTTCAACCAAGTAAACTAGATTAACAATTACAAATCTATAAATTAAAAAGATTCAATTTAGTTAATAATTTACATTACCAACAATATATAACATATTCATTTCAATAAGAGGAGTCTATGTTAATTGCAATGTATGTAGTAAAATGTTTAGAAGCATAATAAGCATGAATTCCATATATTCTTGTAAACTCTACCCATTTCCTTATGGTCCTATCCACGGCCGCTCACAAGGATCATTTGGTGCATGACTCCCTAGGTTGGGTTAGGAGGCCTAGATGATGAAGGCTCCTGGCTAATCTAATTAGGTTCTCTAGATGCTGAAGGGTCATTACCAATATTTGATCTGATCATTCTTCAAATGAATGTCCCTCATTTTCTGTATGCAAATTCTCTAGCTCATTCTCTCTAGCCTCTAGATCCTCATTGAGAACTAACTAGCATCTTGGATAATAGTCTTATGCACCACGCTTTTGTCCCTTCCCCCTACATCCCTTCCTCCTTTCCTCTAATTGCCATCCTGCAAAAATAAAATATACACACATAAGATAATCTTGAACAAATAAATAGGGATTATAATTGAAATGAAGGACACTCAAATATTGGAATTAAATAAGAGAAATCCTCACATAATATTTAAACATTTTTTGATATATAAATACTCACATAACATTTAAAAGAGATATTGATTAAGGCTAAAATAAACTACTCCAAAAATTTAATTGAAAATAAGGAACAAAACCTTTTAGTTGCCCCTTATTATTTAAGGTCCAACATCATCATCATCACCTTCTTCTTCTTCTTCTTCTTCCTCCTCCTCCTCCTCCTTCTCCTCCTCCTGCTCCTCCTGCCTTATATGCATTTCTTCAGATCGAATCTCCTCTAGGTCTTTAGATTGTGAGAAAAATTGCATGTGGTGCTAACATTTGATTTTCTTGAAAAGGACTATTAATAAATTCTTCACTATCTTCATCCTTTAATGAGATATCTGTCCTACTTTTGCCTTTGATTTTGCATAATACCATCCAATCACGTCTATCTATATTTTGAGACAGAAAACTTGTGTTGTACACTTGTTGAGTATAACTAGCCATTAGAAATGGATCATTTGTGTTTAGCTTCCTTCTATGATTGATGTCCACAAGGCCAAATCGTGGACAAGTTTTTAACCCATCTATTAAAGATACCATACCAATGACTTTTAAACAAAATGACCTTATTTGATGTTCTATAGTACTCTAACTTGATCACATCTTCCAAGAAGCCATAATAATCCACGTCATTTTCATTCCTTGAGTTTCCTAAAACACAAATACCACTATTCATTGTTGCTTTATGAAGTCCATAGTCTACTGTGTAAAATTTAAACCCATTTACGAAGTAGCTTTTGTGAGATTTAACCCATTAACTTGGTCCTTCAAATAGTAAACTTATCAGCTCGTCAACATTTTTAGTTCTTACATAAAAACTCAACCAACTTGAGAAGTTCATGTCACGTAACATGCTAAGTTCTTCATCAATCAACCTTGGATTTTCTCTCATCATAACTTCTTTCAAATTGGCTACACGTATTTGAAAAATAACTATCATTTTAATTTCAAATAAAAAATTGATGTTTTAAATCTCTGCATGAATACTACTTACTTCACAAATGGGACGAGCTCATCACAATTCAACAAAACACATCTATGAGTAGCTTTTAGCTCATTCTCGTCATACATACGAACAAGTTATTGAGGGACAAATGCTTTTCCCGGGTGTGTAAAAGTGGAAAGATGTCCCCTAGGTTCCACCTCCCAGCCATCATCATTACAAGGAAATCAATTTAATTTTTTTCTACTTTAGGCTTAAAATACAAGGAGCAAAATGTAGAAACTTCCTCTATGAGGTATGCCTCTACAATGGATCCTTCAACTCGAGCCCAATTTTTTTACTTTTTTTGTCAATTGATGAAGGAACCTAAACCATATAATTCATTTTAGAACATATTTAAAACAACTTAATGCATTTTAAGGAGTTAAATAAATATTACCTCTCAAATGGGTACATCCAATGATATTGCACGGTCCACCAATGTTAGCTTCATATGCCGAGTGAATAGGTAAGTTCTCCATGCAGTCAAAGAAGGCTGGGGGGGAAGGAGATTTTTTCAAGTTTACATATAATTTCAACAATGTTCTTCTCTAATTGCTCAACATGATCTACATGCAATACAGTTAAGCATATATCTCTGAAAAAGACAATAAGCTTTGATATTGCTTCCCAAATTGGTTTGGCAACATATCACGAAAAGCAATTAGGAGCAACCTTTGCATGAGAAACACATCCAAATTCTTTCCAAGGCTTTTCGGGCTTGGAATAACCATATTCAAGTATATATAAGGTTCTTTCATACACAACCCTAGAGGAAGGATGTCCATAACTATCATTGCATGCCAACATGAATAAGGAGTACCATTATTATTAAAAGGAGAGAATCCATATGTGCACAATCCCCAATGAGCATTATGTGATTCCAATGAAAATGATGGGTGAGTCTCATCAAAGTGCTTCTACAATAGACTATGTGATGGGTGTGCCATACTTCCATCTATACACTGATTTGTATAATACCAAGTCATTTCTTTAGTTATCTCATTTGACATATAAAGTCTTTGCAGTCTAGAATTAGTGACAAGTAATGCAATACTTTGTAGGGGACATCTTTCCTAGCATTCGAGTTTCTAAGCTTGTATTTGTCATGGCCGCAAATTGTGTATTTAATCTTGCACTTATTTTCTTTATAGTACAACATGCAATTCTTGACACATACATCAATCTTCTCATAACCAAGCAAAGTTGGGACAACATCTTCATTGTTTCATACAAGTTGCTTGGCAATTTCTCATCTTTTGGCAACATGCCTTTAATTGTTGACATGAGGCGATTGTATAATGCTTGTGATGTGTTAAATTCTGATTCAAGATTCAATAATTGAGACATAGCTGATAGTCTAGAATGTGTCTTGCAACCCTCCCAGAGTGGTTCATCTGTACCATTCAACAATGTAAAGAACTTTTGTGCATCTGGATTGGGTTGTTGTTCTTTATCATTTCTACAATAACTCCAATCAAAATTAAAACTAGCAGTATTTATTACCATAGACCTCATTCCAACATGTCCCTCACGCCTAGAACTTGAAAATTCCTCATAATGCCCTCTATTTAGAATGCTACTATAAGATTCACTGTGTCCAATCCACATATCATAACTATGCTCGAATTCATTCTTCTTTATGTGAAAATGCACTAGATCTTGAGTCAAATGTTTCTTGTTGCAACACTTTGAGTAAGGTCATTTTATTTCATCACGATGCACAACAACTTGTTGCAAGTAAGCAAAATCTAAGAATTCATTGACCCTTTTTTGAAACTCATAAGTAATGCATCCCGTCTCATCAAATCGACACCACATCCAACTACGATCAATTGACATAACTATTGCATTTAATATATATTGCCATCTAAATTTGGAAAAAAAAGGAGTTATATATTCAATTCTTAGGCATATAATTAACAGCACTTCTAAATTTTGTAAATAAGTCACAAAAAGAGTCAAGGTCACTTAACAGCACTTCTACATGATGAATTTTGGTCAAACTTAATAGCACTTTTAAAATTCTCTACTCGTTGCTTACTGAATTTAGCACGCTATAGCACGCTAGAGCCCACTATGGCATGCCATGACGAGACTTTTCATGCTTTTTTGGGACTTTTAGAGTTTTCAACCCCTCCAAGGACTCCTAAGCCCAATTGGACTCTTAGAGTTATAAAAGGGAGACTTGGGTGACATCCTAAGACATCGAAGATCCAATCGAAGGTTTTGTGAAAATCACAATTTGTTGGATCTTTGATAAATCATCTACATCTCTGTTTTTCATCTTATTTAATTTCTTTATTTGAGCCACTATGAAATTACCTTCTATTTCTTCATAGCCATCTTCTACAAGCTCCTACAAGTCTCAAGAGGCCAACTATGCCTTCACTTTCTTATTCCAAAATTCATAGTTCTCTCCCCAAAAAGTTAGAAAGTAAGTTCGCCATAAAAAATTTTTGCTATAATTTCTTTTTTATGGCAGGAATTCTAACATAGTGAAATACCAAACCTTACAAGTTATGAGGTTTCAAATAATCTAACTTGATCCACACACTCAAAATTTCTATAAAAGTTGCATGCAGGACATAGAAAATGCGAACATATGACAGAACTTGTTCTGCTGAATTTTGTTACTATACTTCCAAAATTTATATGGAAACTGAAAGGTATCAATCACTTGAAATTGGTAATTTTTCAAATGTTCTGAATGTCACAAAATTGTGTTGAACCAAAATATGACTTACATGACAGTTTTGGGTATGAACGGAACCTCAACAACCAAAAAAAACAAGTAGGGACTAGAAGAGCAACAAGTACAAACAACAAAAGGCAAACACACTATTACAAGTTAATTCACTTTTCCAGTACTACAACTTTCTCTATAAACCAAATTTATCTGTTCAATTTACATTTTGGACAAAGAGAAAAGGCAGGTATGACATAAGCTTCACTTCAGTGAATTTTGTTTTGCTGCACCTACATAAGTCATAATTCTAAAGTTGGCACCTTTATTTATGCCTAAACAAAGTGATAGGCAATAGTTATCTCTGAGTTTGTAAATAAAAGAAAACACCATTACCACAAAGCACAAAAGAAAGAAGGTTTCAATTTCATAAGCAAGACCACAAGTGACTAATGGCTCACTGGCCTTCTCAGCTAGAGAAAAGCAACCACAGAACAAAGACAACATTAGAAGAACAAAAACCAGATAGGGTAAGTACTAGAACTCCAAATTCTAGTTCTCCACACCTACACGAGGCCATCCATCCAAATTATATCTTAGAAACTCAAACACCACACATGCCACCATGTCAGCAGAAAAGCATATTGGATCATTCCTTCTAGAAGTTCAATTTAGCTCAACAGTCATATGACAACCAAGATAAACATCAAACAATACCCCAATAAAATATCTGAATATAGAAACATCTAATCAAATGAAATGTAAGATTAGCAGAAAAAAATTGCAGCTATAGCAAACAAGGGAGCATTCTAGCTCTCAATGTAATGACTTCATTGTCATACCCTGACCATCAGTTATAATTCATCTTTCAAACATTGAAGAACTGGATAAATTTGTTCTAACTACAACTGTTAAATAATCGAAGTGATGTGTAATCAACGTAAAGTTGGACGATCAAGCCACAAAATTAGCTAACTAAAGCGAAATTGTAGACCACCCAAGAGTTTCATAGGACTACAGCTGTTAAATAATCAATGTGATCGATAACCAATGTCAAGCTACACCACAAAATCAGCTAAAAATGAAGTGAACTAGACCAAGCAAAGCAAAGTAAAGATAGCTTATAGACCACCCTATAGTTTTGGCTCTAATTCCTATATGAAATGGTTGGATGATTACATGTTTGTTGGACCTTATCCAGATTCCACAAGGGAGTGAATTTGCAACCATGTAAGAGAAGGTTACAGATTCCCCTCTACAATGATATAATTTAAGCCATCTAGCCTTGTAGTGGATGTTACTCCATCTAATAGGGCATGGGCAAAAATTTTGAGTTGAACAATAAGAGGAATTACCTTCCCAAATAGAGAAGGCTATGCTTTCCATAGGAAATAAAAAGGATTAGCCATTAGACAAGAACACAACTCTATGCTTAACCATAAAATATTGAAACTTTAGGCCCATACATAATGCACAACCAGAAAAAGTTGATTCAGTGACCGCAACTACGGTCACTAAATAGATAGATACGGGGTCACTGAATGAATCAATGACTACATTTGTAACCGATTAATTCGGTCATTGAATGCCTCGTCACTAATCAAATTTAGTGACTGGTAGAATTTCAGTTACTAATTAATAACCACCAAATCCATCACTAACAGGTCACTAATTGTTCCTTTCATTAGGTTACAACAGTGGTCACTAAATAATGACTGCATAATTGGGGATCACTAATTAGTGACCACAGCAATCGGTGATTAATTAGTGATTGTGGAGCTGAAGGTCTCTACTTAGTGACCCCATGCAAGAAGTCACTAATTAGTTAGCGACCCTTTTGTTAACAAAATTAGAGACACATTAGTAACCACATACATGGTTACTAATTAGTGACCCCCAATTTTTCGCCACTAGGCAGTCACTAATTAGTGATCCCATTAACCTTATTATCCTAATTGTGTACAGGGTCACAATGGGTCACTAATTTTATGACCTCCTTATGACCATTTTAGGGATCACTAGTCCTGTAATTCCTGCAATACACATTTATCATTTCAATTCTTATAATACATATACATCATTTTAATTCTAATTCACCACAAGCATACGTGGAAAGTGATTAAACATCATATTATAATTTATTTCAAATGTCAAAATCTTTAATAATACAATTTGATAATTATTTTTGAACATAAAAAAATGAAAAAAGAATATAAAGTTTTAAAATACAAGAATATTTAAATACAATTTCACTGCTGACTGCCCTTTCCATTCCTATCATTTTAGCTTTGATGATGCCCCATGTATTGCACTAAACTTTTCCATCATTGAAGCTATTATAGCCATCATAGCCTCCTCTCTAGCCTTCATTGTATCTTCTATTAATTTCTTTACCTCCTCAAGTGGTTGTGCTTGTCTTGATGCAATTGCTTGTCTCTCATCTACAAGTCCTTTAGCAATTATCTTTTGCAATTAACCTGAACTAATAAATCTAGGAAGAGATGTCATGGAGATGGACTCAAATGAAGTGCTAATACAAGCAAGTTCTTTACAATGATAGGTGTTTCCAAACTCATAAATTCAATTCTTGCAAGACCCACCACTAATTGCAAGCCATTTTCATGCATCAAATGAGCTCTTTGGAGTAGAGCTACTGCCATATTGACTATATATGACTGCTCATATTTCTCCTAACAAGTATATAATTACTAAAAATCAAAATCAACCACAACTAATCACATTACCCTTACTAAATGATAAGACCAAAATAAATGAAATAAAAACAAATAAAATAAAATAATAGATGATGGTAAGAAAGCATTTTGGAAAATATATGTCAAATGACTTCCACTTAAGAATGTAACTTCATTCATAAGTGCACAACTAACTGCTTGTAAGCTCAAGGAACCGTGCTTGTAATTGAACCAATCAATGCCCGCAAGACTTAGGCTTAGATTTGGCATCATAAATGGAGAGATATGCTTTAAACTAAACTAAGATCTACTTGTAATTAAACAGAATAGTGCTTGTAATTAAACTGAGATCTACTTGTAATCAAATTGAACCATGCTTGTAACTGAACTAAGTTATGCTTGCAACTAAATAGAGCAATGCATGTAACCCAACAAGATAGTTCTTGTAACTCAACACATCAAGGAGTTGAGTTACAAGCATGGTTCTGTTTGGTTACAAGTAGATCTCAGTCAATTCCAAGCATTCACATCTCTCCATTTATGATACCAAAACTAAGGTGCTGAGTTATAGGCACAATTCTATATGGTTACAAGTAGAGCCCTATTTAGACAAACACTTCTCTGCCTAGTTACGTGCATATATCTCTATTTATTGAACCTTATCTAAGCCTAAGTTTCACAGGCATTGATTGGTTCAATTACAAACACTATTCTATTTAATTACAAGCAAATGTTAGTTCAATTACAAGTATATCTCCATTTGGTTACATGCAAATATCTCTCTTTATACAACCTTATCCAAGACTATGTTTTACAGGCATTAATTTGTTTAGTTACAGGCATAGATTTTTAGGGTTACAAGCAAAACCCTGTTTATTTACAAGCACATCTCCGTTTAGTTATATGCATGTATCTCCATTAAGTAAAACAAGTCTAAGTTTTACAAATATCAATTCGTCTAGTTACAATCACATTTTTGTTTAGTTTCAAGCAGATGTCAGTGTAGGTCTAAGCATATCTCTGCTCAATTACATGCAGATATTTTCCTTTATATAACATAATTTAAGACTACGTCTTGTAGGCATTAATTTGTTTAGTTACAGGCACAATTCTATATGGTTACAAGCAAAGCCCTATTTAGTTACAAATACATATCTATTTAGTTACATGCATAGATCTATATTAACTGAAACAAGTCTAACCATAAGTTTCACAATCATCAATTGGTTCAATTACAAGTATGGTTTTATTTAGTTACAAGCAGATGTTAGTTCAATTCTAAGCATATCTCGTTTTAGTTATATGCAGATATCTCCCTTTATACAATATAATTTAGTACTATGTCTCGTAGGTATTAATTTGTTCAATTACAAGCACAGTTTTATATGGTTACAAGTAGAGCCCTGTATAACTACAAGCATGTCTCCGTTCAATTACATGCATTTATTTCCATTAACTTAAACAAGCCTATGTCTAAGTTTCACAAGTATCAAATGGTTTAGTTACAAGCATGGTTTTGTTTAGTTTCAAGTAGATGTCAGTTTAATTCAATTTAGTTCCAAGCATATTTCTGTTTAGTTACATACAGATATCTCTCTTTATACAACATAATTTAAGACTATGTCTTGTAGGCATTAATTTGTTCAGTTGCAAGCACAATCTTGTATGGTTACAAGTAGAACCTTATTTAATTACAAGCACATCTCCATTCAATTACATATATATATATATATGTATATATCTCCATTAACTAAAATAAGTCTGAACCTAAGTTTCACAAGCATCAATTAGTTCAGTTACAAGTATAGTTCTGTTTAGTTACAAGCAAATGTTAGTTTAGTTCCAAGCATACCATCATTCAGTTACATGCAGATATCTCTCTTTATACAAACTAATCTTAAGATTGTCTTGCAAACATGAATTTGTCAGAATTATCTCAAATTTATAATGCTTTCCATATATATATATGTTAAGGAAATATGTGACAAATCCTACACATGTTCTTTCAATCCCACCAGTGGAATTGAAAGAAGACTTGACATGTGTGCAAGAACTAGTACAATTCTTCGTAAAGAAACCAAACAATTGAGGCCAAAACAGGTACCATTGGTGAAAGTGTAGAGGAAATCACCTAAGAAAGAGAGCAGGACATGAAGGACAAATACCCTCACGTGTTTCAAACTACAGGTATTGAATATTGAGGATAAAATGCTTTTAAGGGGATGGAATTGTGACATCCTAAATCAAGTTTAGAATGCGCAAACATTGACACTCAAACATGAATTACAAATTTTATACACTATGATGCATAACATGCATTATATTTATAATATGCATATTTTAGAAAATTAAAACTTAAGTAAATTAATTTATTTTTTTATCCACAACCTTAGAAAAGCAAGAAGAAATATTAGAAAATATTAGAAGGTGAGATTTATAGGACAATGAAAGAAAATTTGAAAGAAAACTAAAGTTAGGTATGAAAAGCCCTAATTTATGCAAGTTAATTGAAAAATAAAATTTGTAAAAACTAAAATGAAAAAAATTTGAAAATTATTGGTGACTAAGCTTGATTAGGGCTTTGAGTTTTGGGAGATTGAGGGGAATTAGAAAATTTTTCTAGGGTTAAAAGTGAAATTTCACTCAAAAAGGATATAGTTATAATTATGGTGAAAGATGAGCGACATTTTAGTCATTCTCTTCGAGACCTTTTGCTAACTTACTTTAAAGGGGATATAAAAGCCCCAAGTCTCTAGAGACCACCATATTTTGTACAAGCTAGAGAGAGAAAGAAGCAACGGAAAAAGGAGAAGAAAGGAGAAGAAGAAAGGAAGAAGAAGGTAAAAAATTCTAGATTCTTCTAGAAAATTGCAATTTCTTGCTAAAAAACTTGTAATTTTTTATTCTTTCTCTACTCTACTATCATCTATTTGAAGAAACAAAATATTTGGAGGAGGTTTTGATGCTGAAAATGGAGATATGCTATCCAAATTTTTAGAGAGAGTAAACGTCTCTAGCTGTAATTTTGCAAAAATGTTGTGAAAAAACATGTTTTCCTTTGAACTCTTGTTATTTCAACAGGCTTATGATGCATATATACATCATTTATAAAGCAGAAAACAGAGTTAGAAACAGGGGTGTCATGTGGAAGTGAATGAAAGAGGGAGAAAATTGAAAGAAAAACAAGAAAAGTGCAGCCAAAACACAAATTTGAACAAGTGGTAGCTTGCTGTAATTTTTCTTCAGAAAAACCGCACTTGGTCGGACCATTAGGGCTAGGAATAGGTTAGTTTTGGTTCAATTTTGATGCTAATGGATGTATTATGAAGTGATTTGGTCTAATGAAAAGGAAATGCAAAGAAAATACCAAAAGTTTGACAAATGGTGAGGAATATCCAAGGAGGTAGTGAAGGTCTAATAGTAAAAAAAATTCTGCAATATATGCTATATAAGCCACGAATGGAAAAGGTCTCAAATGCCATTACTTGAGTGATTAAAGGGACAAAGGAGCTAGCTGAAGGAAAGGAGGAAGTTAGTGAACCAAATTAAGATTAAAGCTAGACCAACTCGCTAAGGCAATGAGACGTAGAAATGCAGAAATTTTCTGCAAGGAATTTCAGCAACTTGGGCATCTTGTTGATAACTTTTAAGGAGCTTAATAAAGACTAAACTAAGGCTAATCAATAGCTTATGAAGTGGTTAAAACCAATTAAGTAGAAAGAAACACTAATTCAATTTAATTGGAAACCTAGCAAAACTTAATTAAATATAACATGGAATATATGAGTAAGGTTGTGGGTAAGATTTTAGGAATTTAGAAACTAACTTTGAGTGGTTTTATACCCTCCCAAAAGGCACCAAGTAAAGATTTGAGGGAGGCCAAAAGGTGCACCAAGAAAGAATACTAAAATGACAAGGAAAAAGGTAATAGATTAAAACTTAGAAATTTTCTAAACATTAATGTGCATAATATTTTCACTTAGGAAATTTAGGAAAAATGGATTTAGTAGTTTCTAAAAGAAACATTAAGCAAGCTGAATTTTTATATAGCTAAGTTAAGAAAGGATAAAATCATAAGATTTGGAAATGCAAAAGAATAAGAGCAAGGTAAACATAAAGAATTAAAAGAATATATAGGATTTGATAATATAACCTCCATTACTTTGCATATGCATGCATTTTTCATACATCCATGGCATTATATTCACTTTCCACACACTTTGTATTTATAAGCAATCAAGATAAAGTTGATTCTAATCCAATTCAGGGTGAACAAACCCAACATCCCTAGGACATATACACGGTGAGTGGCATACTCTCTAACCTTAGTTCTTTCTAACTCAAATATATATTTTATGACAAAACAATATGTTATGCAAACCTTATATGTAATTTTTGTATCAAAACTTGCAAACAAAGTGCTTATGTTCTAATTTTAGTATATTTGAGCTTTTATGATATTTATTGACGTTTTAATACTTTGACACTTAGACTAGTATGTTGGGCAGCCATCTAGAGTAGGTGGTTGTTCAACACACTTATGCTATGATTTTGGACCCAAGGGGGGGTCTCAGACGCTACAAATTGTGTTAGTCTAGCCTGAAGTGGTGACCTGTCATGGCCCAAACCCAGGCTCGTGACCGGCACTAAGGTCCCCCCCCAACCCTAGTCAGCCTTACAATGACAAAATCATATTCAAACCAACCAAATCCTATATATATATATATATATTCTCAAACCATCCAATACAAATCAGGATCCTATCTGATGAATAGAGATCTAGTGAGAGAGAGCACATAGCACTAGAGTACTAAATAGATAAACAAAGAATTCACCCGTATATCGAACAGAGCTACAGACAACTCCCTCAACCCTGGCACACCGCTCGAGAATAGCAACTCAAATCTGAAAAATTTATAAAAAAGTGAGTTGCGAAACTCAGTAAGTATAAATGATACCTAGTTTATGCATGTTGGAGTATACATCACGCACGCCACCCGTCCAAAATCATACATATATAGTAGCAGCAAAACATATCAAATATATGCTTAAGGTATCGTCAACCAAACATCACATCACATCACTAGACTCAGGCCTACTCACCACTAGATGTTACAGATTTCCGTACTCCAGCCGAGTTCTTGGCATCGCAATCACCTCACATGACCTAGGCCGACTCACCACTGGACATTACGGATCACCATACTCTAGCCGAGTTCTGGCATCCCCAAACCACATCACACGAGACCATCCTCACATACAAGTCACAGACAGGTATACATACACATATACAGTTCACATCTCAACCAGAATCACATACCAACACGACTCTACAAATAGTTCACAAACACATAACACATATCCCAAGCATATCATATAATCAAAATACAGCTTCCAAATCATATAATCATGTCCAAAAATCGCAGTATGAAAACACCGGCATAGAGAAGGTATCATCACTCACAGTATGGTCGAGTCAAAAGTCTTAAGCCACTCAACCAGCTCAACGGTCTAGATGCTCCTCCACAGGTGGATCTGAACCAAAACACAACACAAAACTTCCATCACCTCTTCAACCAACGAGACTGAGGAAGCACCCAAACCTCATGACCAAGATCATACCACACCTAGACCGTATCCCTAGGACATCACGATTACTGTGAATGGAACACATGAACACACACCCAACAACACAACAGCCTCCATCCCAAAAACCAGCCTCCATATCCCCAAACCATCACGAATCGGCCACCAAAACCTTGAACTGATCTAACCCGGCCTAAAATTACCTCAAACCCAACTAGATTAGTCACACAAAACCCTCAAAATCAGATTTAGAAGACCCAAAAACCCTAGGAACCACCCTGAACAGGCCAAGAACTTCTCAAAACTATGCTGAACCAGACCAAAAACTCTAATCCTATGCACCGGCACACAAACCAAGCCTAGTTCACCCTGAACCACTCACCCAAAAATCCACCAAACCACTAGGCTAGCTAGGTTCCTCATGTTGAACCAAGAACCAGTTCAACCTCCCTAAGAGCTGGCCTAAAAACCTGTGAACCGGTCACCCGACAAGTATTTCACTAAACCAGTCAGTTCACCTTGAATTGACCACCCAAAAATCTCCAAACCCACTTGGTCTAATAGCCCTCATCCCCCTAGACCAAGAAACCGTCCACTTGCCCAAAGAACCGGTCTAAAAGGTCCTAAACTGGCAAATCAAACTTTAACCAGCACTGGCCAGTTCGGTCAATCCTAAACCCTAATTTTCTGATGGCCTATCCCTGCCCAGGTTATGTAATTCTCAACCAACCCTTATCCTCGATTTCCCTATCCTTTGGAATAGCATAACCCACCCCTTACTGAGTCAACCTATCTGGGTTGACTCATCTCCTTTAGAATACAAGACTGAGTTGACTCTCCAAGTCAACTCGGTGTGGCCTACTTGGGCCGGCCCACTGATTGTGGCCCAACTTGCCAAGCCCAGGCCCAAATGGGCCTGGCTCAACCCAGCATAGGACCTGGATCATTTCGGGTCCTTTTTCCTTCGCCCGGTGACCCAACAGTCAACCCGACTCCCTGCAAAAACCCGAAACCCAGAAACCTGAAATAAATCAAAAATCAAACTTACCAAGTTCGATTGGAAACCCAAAATGACCAAAGCCGAACCCCACAAGCCTCATGAAGCTGTTGATCAAAGAAAAACGAATTGCACCACCTTTTATCTCCGAAAAACCTAGTTCACACACGGACAGATTGTTCGAACCAAAGAAGCTCAAATTCTCTCTCCTCTCTCTCTAAAACTCTCAATTTCTTCCTCTACCTAGCTTGCCTCTCCTCCACAAGTTATTATCCCAAGGTTTGAAGAGTTGGCTTGCTCCCATTGGAGCAAATCGGCTTCAAGGAGCTTCGGTCGGGTTCCGACTGAACTTCCTTCCCCTGTCACGATCCTAGCCCCTAACTTTTTCTTCCTTACAATTAGCTCCCCTTTCCATTTCTAGATTGGTCTCCAGATTTAACCCTTTTCACACCCCGGTCCCTCCTCTTTCAATTTTCTAAAATTAGCCCCAGAGTTTCCAAGATTAGCCCCCAGTCTTTTCCAACTTCGCAGAAACACCCCAAACTTTTAATTTATTCCTTAACGCCCCCGAACCCATTAAATTTGCATATTTCCTAGAAACATTATTAGGGTCATTACATGACCCATGGCTATAGGTTACATAGTTTAGTAGTGCCCAACATGTTTTGTGGATTTTATTATTTTTTTTAATGATTTTACTGCCTTAGATATTGTTAGTTGTGCATACCCGATCAGAATTATATAAGACACGCCATGATTTATGATTATCAGTACTTGCCGAATTTCTTTCAAACTTGCCTTCTATGATATAACGATGAATTAAAAAAAAAAACAACTAACATGAATGAATTTATTTCTCCTATATTTGTTCTACTATTATTTATGGATAGTTTTCCCTATAGTTGAGATGAGATGAAATTACTATAATATTTTTGTATTGATTTTCCATGAGTAAATTATTTTCTAAAGGTGTTTTATGCTTAGTACTATTACAAATCGCTTTATTTTTGCTAAGTTGAGATTGTATACCTTTCACTGAGAACTTGTGTTCTTATACCATTTATATTTTGCAGAGATCTCTATTAGATTTTCCTACACCAACACCAGCCAATCACTACACATTAGTTGGAGGTTGGCCCAGCAAGACTTTCTCATATTAGTTATGTCTTAGTTAATTATGCACTCTGCACCTGACTCAAGTCACTACTAGCATTAGAGGGCAGGTACTAGAAATGAGATTTGATGTAGTGGTGATGTATATTTATTTTGGTAGGTAGTTAGTGTGTGATTATGAATGCATGGGTGGGATATGTCTAAATAATTTATGCTTTACTGTCTAAATAGAGTTATGCATTCCAAATGTATGTATATATGCAAATATCTCATTGTACAAGTATCACAAGTCTCGTGGACAGGTTTTTAGACAGGGGTTACAACAATCGTCATGCCCCCAATTTTAGACTCGTTGAATAGATGGTTGTTGCCCCGCTGTCATATCTTGCTCACTAGTAGTAGGGTGTGAGTCTAGAGTTTTGCTGGTTGATTTGGTTGTTGGGGGAAAGGGAAGATGGCTTCGAGAGGGAAGACAGCCGATCTAGTCAATGAGAAAAGAGGGAAAAGGGCCGATTGGTAGTTTACGATCTACAAGGGAGAGGGAGGATGATGACGACTATCCACAATCTGCAATTGGATCTTCCACCACCAGCTCTAGTATCTTCACAGACGATGAGCTCTAACCAACATGAGGACTAAAGAATAGTTAAGAATAGATGCCATGCTACAAGTAAGTAGTGCAGACGAAAATGGAGGAGGACAATGATTGTAGGCTTGATTAAAGGGCATTGGTTGTCCTTTTGAAAATTATACAAGGGCATTTGGGTCAAACAAAAATGTTCTACATTTTGAAGGCCTCCCTCTCTTCCATTGCGTAGTATTCTGGTAGAAGCTACTCCAATCAACTTTTTCCTAAAGCCAAAAGATGGCTTTTTTGTGATTCTACTTATGTTAAAATCCTAAAGAGACACTTTTTGGTTATAAGTGCTTTTGTAACATCCCAAACCAAGTTTGGAATGTTTAACACTAGTACATTAACTTGCCTAGCATTAGCATATGCATTATTATATGCATTACATGCATTATGCTTACTATATACATGTTAAGAGTAAATTTAAACTCTAGAAAATTTAGTTTATTTTTCTTTTTTCTATCCACAATTCCAAGGGAGGAAAAGAGAACTTTAGGAGACATTAAGGGATTAAGAAAAGTACGAAGAAGAGCGGTGGAAAAGAGGTTGGAAGGAAATATGAAAAATTTAGGACAAAAGTGTAGAATTTAAGTGCTTAAATGAAAACTTTGAGTAATGAGATTTATGTAAATAATTAAGGTGTTAATCATAATTTTAGAAAAAGCGGGTTAAGGGGTTAAAGAAGCATTAGGAAACATTAACTTATGAGATTAATATGATAGTAGAAGAAAAGAGAAAAGAAAAGTAAGGGTTGTGAAAGAAAAACTAAGTTATGTACTTGAATTGTAAAATAATAATTATAAAATTTAAATAAATAAAATTATGAAAATTTATTTGTGACTTAACCTAGGTCAAACCTTAAGTTTAGAGGAACTAGAAGGGCATCAGAATGGTTGCTTAGGGCTAGAATTGGAAATAGAAACTCAAAAGGGCATGGGAGGAAGTTAAAGTACAAGAGAGGGATATTTTGGTCTTTTCACAAGGGGTTATGAGGGCCCTCTACTTGGCAAACCTAAAGGGATATAAAAGCCCCCTCAAACCCTCTAGAAGCCTGCAAGTCATGCAAGCCAAGGGGAGAAAGAAGGAGAAGAGAATGAAGGAAGGAAGGAAGGAAGAGGAAAAGAAAGAAGGAAAAGGAAAGGTAAGAAATTTCTAGAAATCTCTATAAAATTCCAATCTTGTGTTAGGAAACTTGTAAATTTTGATTATCTCTCTACTCAACTATCATTTCATGAAAAAACAAAGAGTTTTCAGCTGATTTCATAGCTGAAATTAGAAGCATGCTGGCCAAAATTCTAGAGAGCGAGTAAACCTACCTAGTGGATGATTTTACATGAAACTTGCGGGGAAACATGTTCTACTTCAAAAATTTGATGTTTCTATGGATTTGTTTTGAGTTTTTGTATCATTTTTGAAGCTGAAATCAGAGTAGAGACCAGGGATTCTCATGTGGGACCAAGGAAGAGGGGAGAAAATAGCAAGAAAAGCATAGGAATTTAGCTGAAACACGAAGTAGAGCTATAGGTGTATACAGAAAATTTCTACAGGTTAGGGCATAGTGGCCAAACCCTTTTGAGGCTAGAAAAGGCTCTAACTGTGGCTCAGTTTGAGTGTTAGTGAGTGTGTTAAAGGATTGTATTGTCAAATGAGAGGAGAGTTTTGGAACAAAACTGATTTTCAAGGTTCAATATAAGCCACAGCTAGGTGAAAGTGAGAGTGAGACATACAGAAAATTTTCTGCAATGTCTCTCCCCTTAAGCCACAAAATTAGGGCTAGGAAAGGATTTGATTTTGACTTAAATTTAGTGCTAATAGGTATATTAGAGAATAGCTATGCCAAATGAGAATAAACATGTGTAGAAGAACCAAACTTTAGCTCTAAAGTAGGTTATGCTTAAGTGGAAAGTGAGAGTGAGTATGCAGAAATTTCTGCAATTTCCTTGCTTAGGCCACGAATTTGGGATCTGAGATAAGCTCAAATGCAAGCCTACTTAGCAACTAGATTAAGGGTTTAGTTAGCCTAAGAAGGAGAGTTCGCAAAGAAACTTAAGGGCTTAACTTCTACAAATTAGTGAAGCAAGTGAGAAAGTGGGGTGCGGAAAAGTTGAGCAAAAAATTCAACAACTTAAGACAACTAGTTGAGATCTCTATGAGGTAGAATGAAACCTTAAACCAAGGAGATTAAGCAACTCCAATGGAATATAACCAGGCAAAGGAAAGCAAGAAAAGCATCAAACTTCATTCAAAACCAAAGCAAAATCTAAATAAAAGTAGGGTGATATTAATGCTGAATTTTTCTAAGCAAAAACATTATGGAAATAAATGATGTTTTGGAGGATGTATACTCCTCCCTAGAGGCATGACATAGGCCATATGAAAGGGGACAAAGAGGTATTATGAAAGAGGCACTAAGTTAGGAAATTGATAAATCTCAAGATGTAAATCAACTCAAGCTAATCTTACATATAAATGTTGTTTATTTTTTACGACTTAAGAGACATAGAGGATAGATTTTGGGTCTCCTAAAGAATACTTAAGAGAGCTTAAATTTAGTATAACGAAGACAATTAGGTGATTTAAAGGATAATCATATTAACATTGCAAGAGAAAGTTAGAAAAGACCTAAAGTTTGTTTAAAAAACAAGATATACTTAACTAAGGAATGGCGATATGTGTGTAAGAATTTTATAAAAATTCTGTTTTAGGGACATGGCTTTGGAGGAATTATAAACTCCTAAAGAGACACAAAATGGAGATAAATTGAGGACCAAGGAGGGACCAAAGAAAGACATAGAGAAGAAATAAAGGTTAACTATAGATTAAACTTAGAAATAAGTTCCACAAATGAATATTTAAGTTCTTTTGGTCACTTAAGAGACTTGAGGGATGATTTTTTTAGACTCTAGAGGACATTTAAGAAAGCTGAAATGTGGCTAAAGCTAAGTCTACAAAAGGGTTGAGGAAGGGTTTTAAGAAGTTAAAAAAGCAAGTTTGAGATACTACTACATAAATTAGATTGGTGTATAGAGGATAATAAGCTCAAATTTTCTGCAACCTAAGGGGACTTATGGAATGACTTTTAGGGCTCTAAATAACCCTCAATAAAATTAGAACTCAAGTATAATTAAGACTAATATATAGGGAAAGTAATGATTCTTAAGGAAATGAGAAACAAATGATCAGAAAGAAAATGTTATAAAATTATGGAAAAGAAAAATTAATATTTTGAACAACTTAAAGTATGCAGCATGCATCTTCATCATGCATCCATGATAGTGTACTTATATTGCGAATGCCTCATTTGTAGGAAAGAAAAATAGACATAAGTCAAATGTTGCCAATCAAGTCCAAGAGGATATATGTAGATTACAAACCAGGTGAATGGCATACTTCCTAATTTTTGAATTTTTAGATGCATGTTTTATGATATAAATAAAATGTTTTCCATGAAATGCATGTTTTTAGCACCATACTTGGAAACAAGGTGCCTATGTTCTGATTTCTAGTCCATACATGTGATTTTATGATTTTATGGGTTTTATGATACTTTTGTGCTTTAGTACCCAAATTAGAAATGTTAGGCAGTCATTTGGGCAAATGATAGTTTTACATACATAGTAATATATGATATGTGATTTTGGACCCAGCTGGGCTCTTAAACACAGTAGACTGTGCTAGTTTGGTCGAAAAAAGTGGACCCTTGATGCAAATTACACAATGCAATAGCACCCGACATATTCTGATATTTTATGTTTTTGTTATTATAGACATTGTTGGCTATGCATACACAAATAGACGTATAAGCTAGATAGTATATAATAATAATGTTTATGTGTTTATTTGTTTACATGTTTCAATTTGTCTAGATGCTATAGTATACCATTTTGGTGATCTTGTATTTATGTGTTTTCAATGATTAAATGTTTTCTATAAACCATGTTTATTTATAATATTATTATGAAAAAACTCTCAATTTCCAATAAGATTAGTTCGTATGCCATTCACTGAAACAATTGTCTCACTACTCTTTTTCCCCAAAACAGATACTCAGAAGATTTAGCTAAAAACAATAGCAATCCTTGCATCACCACATCAGCATTGCATACATTTAGTGGAGGTTGGGTTAGCAGATGGAGTTAGTATAATTTAGTAATGAGGTAAGACTAATGCATTCATGTAGACAATCAGTAGTTGACAATAAATTGTGATATTAAAAATGTATTATGAATTTAGAAATTTTGGGAAGTTACTAAAATAAATTTTCTTGATGGTACCTGATTTGACAATGAATGGTTATTGGAGTTATATGATATAGTAGGTATTCTATGTCACACAGATATTACAGGTTAAGCCAATTGAGCCAGGCAAGTCAGGGGTCATGGTAACTGACATTCTTTCACGTCTTTTAGGCACGAGAGGGCATTGGCCACTACCCCGCTATCAAGTCCTACTTGGTTATATAGGAGAGTAGGGTGTGAGAACTTTTTATTAAAAATGTGCTTTTTTAATAGGAAAAAGCTTACCCAAAATACAACCTATGTCCAAAGAGGAAAATGCTATAAATAGATGTGCAGAATTTTTGTTTTTATTTGTTAATTTCTTTTAATGTCGTGTGCCACATTGTTGCTCTAAATTGGTATTTATTTCCTGTTTACACCATGTATTTTTTTTTTAATAACCTCTAACATATTTAAAATCCACCAGGTTCTACAAGAGATAGATTTGGCAAATCATATAATATATTTGATAAAATACAACGTTTAAAACTCGGACTAGTGATCAAATTAGTAAGATCACTCCGTCAAAGTTTAATCAATTTGATCATCATTCAAATTGATTGATAATAAAAAAAAAAATTCGAAATGAATAAATTTGAAAAATATATTATTTAATTAGAAAATGACAATATTATCTCTTCATGATAAATATGACATAATTTAAATTACACAAATTTAAGAACAAGTTTTTTAAATAAAATTAATAAATATATTATTTTAAATTAGTTTTAACAAACTAGTCAAAATGACTTATTTTACCTGTTACCGTTTTTAACTAGTTAGACTCTAGTTCCAATTAAGAGATTTGATCCAAATAATTTGTCAAGCCAAATCACAGTCAAACTAGTAAGACCGACCAATCTAGTTCATGTTTCAAGGCATTGATAAAATATGTAAAAATTGGAACAAGATTTTTTTGAAAATTTTAAGTTATAGAACATAATTATCCAACTTATAAAATATTAGAATTTTTTTTTTTTACCCTTTTAATTTGCTTTAGATGTTTAGTAGTTCGAACCATCATTATTTTACAGGAACCGAAGTCCACCAGTGATTTGGATGGGGTGGCTAACATTATCATTAGACCATTCTTTTGTCACCCTTTTTCAAATTTGACTCGGTTTGGTGAATTGCCAGCTACCTTACTAGGCCACTCAACTTATGGGGCCCAATTGAAATTTTGTAGCGCAAATCCATCAAATAATATATTCACCTAATAAAAAATATGTATAAAATGAGGAAGGCGTGCCATTGCTGTAATGTCGTTAGTCTATGACTTAACTGTTAGCATTTTAAGTCATGTCACTCTCATTAATTGTTTGTTTATATGAATGATTTTGGTGGTTGTAATTTTGGTGGTCACTCTTATCAGTTGCTTGTGTTATATCTCTTGAAGTTTACGATTTGGTCAAAAAGTTTAGGAAGTGAATGGTATGTAAAATTCTTAACGCCGAGGATTGTATAATTTGAAAGGTTATTCAATTCAACGTGAAGATTTAAAGATTATGTAGCATCTATATATAAGATAAGCTGTTGAAAATCTGTATGGCTTTGAATTGAGACTAAGAACAAGGGATAACATGGGATGGAGTATATGAACATAGCTTTTATTTGTTTTTTATTTTTTATTTTTTTTACATTAGAGGATTAAATTAGGCCACAACTTAAGCGAGAGAAGGAAAAGGAGGATGAAAGAATCAAGAGTCGAATCCATTACTTTTAGATAAATGTTACAAGTGTTATATTATTTTCGTTATGTCTTAAATTTTGCGAGAATGTTACTTTGAAAATATAAGAGAGCGATTATTTTGGATTTGAGAGGATTTACAGGGGGTATTGGGTTTTGAATATAGAAAACCAATGGGTATCTTTCTTTGATCAAATTTAACGTGTTTAAATTTTCCATAGATGCAAACAAAATTTTACTAAATGAAGTAAATCTCATGCATCAACTATTTGTTTTCCACTTTATTATTTTTCCATTAAATTTGGTGCATTGAATCCTTGTGCAATGATTCTGTACTTTAGAAGGCTTTCCATGTCCTAGTAATTGGTTTTAAAGGTTGAATGACTCGCAACAAGTGGTATTACTGGTGGGTCGATTTAGTTTAGAGATGTGAAACAAGGCGAAAATATATATATATAAAAAAAAAATCAGTTCTTTTAAATCAAGATCATATCATATTGTAACTTCTAAATTGTAAGTTCAAGATTCTTATGCAATAATTAATCCAAATAAAAATAAAATGAAAACCTTATTCACTATTTGACTGACGTAAAGTATAAAAGTGTATCTAAACAACAACCACAACACTAGAAGATTCACACATAGAAGTCCAAATATTATTTCTCTAAAAATAGTTTACACGTCATATATTTATTGTAACTTTACCTATTGCAACTTGTCACTGTGTTAATAGCAAAAAATCCGCCCTCAACTTATGCCTTATTGGACATTGGTTCGGCAGGACTTGTAGAGGGCACAATGGTCGAAAATCAACATCATTGGCCAGCTATAATAACTCCTATTTATAAAGGATGTCAAGCCAGGTTTGAATCCATCTCAAACTCCTTTGATATTATCAAAGATAATATACCAATTAAACTCTAAATTCAGTTAACCAATATTAAATCAACTTAAACTCCTATTTTATATCGCATGCTTAGCACGTGCCCCTCTTGGGGTCCACTATGACTTGGTCACTTTGAGACAAGCTTGAAAAAAATTTTGGATATCCATTTTTTTGGAGAAAAGTGTATTAATTTTTTTGTAAAAATAGTGAATTCAATTTTCGTAAATCATGAATCACAATTTGAACCAAACCATGAACTGTGATTTGGATTAGTTTATAACAATCACAAATCATAAAATATAACTTAGTTTAGACTTGATACTCAAACCGAACCAAACCATACCAAAAACACCCCGTTGTATTTTTATTTAGTATTATTCCTATAAGAAATTATAATGCTAGAAAAATTTGATATGATATATATGTATATTTGTAACACCTGCTCAACAATCCTTTTAAAAGTCTAGATATATGAAAAAAATAGATATATCACGTCTAATTAATAGTAAATTGCCCTAAAATATCGTCCAACCAGTTAAACACTAAAGAAATAAGGCTTCAGCGATGGAACAATCAATCGCTAAGTACCGATGAATTAGCAATGGATCAGCTATGGATTTAGCTAAGATTGTCAATCCGTTGGTAATTTGTCGCTAATTTAGTGATGAAACTATTATCCATTAGTAATTTTGTCACTGATTTAGTAACTATTTTTTTTTAACTAATCAATCGCTAATTTTTTAACAAACAAATTTGGTGTAACTCGTAGTTGGTTCAAAAGAAGTATATTTTGAAGGTTAACTTACTAAAGGTTAAATCTTATTCACCATAATTTAGGTGTGATGCATAGAAAGAAAACTATATTTGGAAATATTTTCAATACTTTGTTAGATATGAAAGGAAATTTACTAGATAATAGGAATGCACGCAAGGATATAGCTTTGTTTTGTAATCATCTAGAGTTGCATATATTTTTTGATCAGAATGGCAAATCTTGGACATCTAAAACATCTTATACACTTATTAAACAATAGGTACAAGCTGTATGTTAGTAGGCTAAACAATTATAATTGCTTGATAGTTATTCTTCATATATATCTCAATTAGTGAACGAGAAAGACTGGAAATTTTATGAAATGTCACGTTGTCATGCAAAAGTTACTTCTAATTGCTTTCCGTGATGTGTTGCTTAAGCCAGTTTAGGAAGCAATATCAGAAGTTAGTGTCTTCTTTAGAGACATATGCTAAACTATGTTATGTATGGATCATGTCCAATAATTGGAGAAGAACATTGTTGAAATTATATGCAAAATTGAAATAAATCTTCCCCTGGCATTCTTTGACTACACGGAACACTTACTATTCATTTGGCATATAAAGTTAAGGTTGGTGCCCACATAATATTGGTAGATATATCCATTTGAAAGGTAATATGTGTGCAATTAAAAAAAATGAGTTCAATTGTTTTAAAGATGTTTTAACATTAACTGCATGTTTGAGGTTCCTTCATTGATTAATGAGAAAAGTGAAAAATTGGACTTGAGTTGAATGATCTATTGTAGAGGCACATATCATTGAGGAAGTTTCTACATTTTATTCCTTGTATTTTGAGCCCAGTGTACAAAAAAGATTGAATCAAGTTCCATGTAAGGATGACAATGGGGAGGTAGAACCTAGGGGATGTCTTACCATTTTCACACACTTGAGAAGAGCATTTGGTTCTCAACAACCTAATCGCATGTATGACAAGAATGATCTAAAAGATGCTCATAGGTATGTTTTTATTGAATTATGATGAGATCATCCCATTTTTGAAATAGGTATTATTCATGAAAAGATTTAAGATATACATATTTTTTTCTTAAATATGATATTGGTAGTATTCTTCAAACACTTGCTGCCAATTTGATAAAAATATGATGAGAGAAAATTTAAGACTAACTGATTAGGACCTTGACAAGCTATGTGACAAGAACTTTCTAAGTTGGCTAAGTTCTTATCTAAGAATCCATTTTTTCCTCGTACGACTTGTGGTTGAATGTCTATGAATTGTGTTGGTTAACATAATTTTAAACAGGTGATGAATGAGCTTAATAATGTAGAAGAGTGGATAAGGTTATTATCTAAATAGCCGAGTTTATGGATTAAATCTCAAAAAGGTTACTTCATAAATAGGTTTAAGTTTCATACATTAGACTATGGCTATCATAAAGCAACAATGAAATGAAGTGAATTTTTATGGCTTTTGGAAAACGTGATTGAGTTGGAGTACTATGAAATAACAAATAAGGTTGCTATGATATCTCTAATAGAGAGGTTAAAACTTATCCACATTTTGGCCTTTTAGAAATCAATCATACGAGGAAGTTGAACACAAATGATCTACTTATATTAGCTAATCAAGCTTTACAAGTGTACTCTACAAGCTTCCTATCTTCAAGCAAAGATAGATGTGATTGGATGACAACATGTAAAATCAAAACTGGAAGTAGGATAGATATCTCATTAAAAGATGAAGATGGTGAAGAAATTATTGATGGTTCTTTTCAAGAAAATCATATGTTGACACCACAATATTTCTCACAATTGATCTTGATTAGTACCATCTTTTGGTAGATGTTGGTGATAAATATCT
Source organism: Thlaspi arvense (assembly GCA_911865555.2). NCBI lineage: Eukaryota > Viridiplantae > Streptophyta > Magnoliopsida > Brassicales > Brassicaceae > Thlaspi > Thlaspi arvense. The sequence goes on from CAJVSB020000153.1 coordinate 44,777, forward strand.
ATAGGTCGATCCAAAGGAGATTTGACATGAAGAAATCCATGTAGGGGAAGAAGAAGAAGAAGAAGAAGAATGATAATGATGATGAAGATAAAGAAAAAGAAAAAGAAAATGATGATGATGATGATTTATCTGATTACTCATAATGGGTTAAAACGTATCTACAATTTGGCCAAAACTTGAAACCTAAATATGTATTTATTAATTATTAAGTTATTACGTTACATGTGTTCATTTCTTTTTTGTCATTTGAAAGATGTAAAAGTTGAAAAAATAGAGATGATTATGTGTTTTTTATTTGTTGTCATTTTAATTATAGTCTCTATTTATTTATGCCTTATTATCTTAAGTGTGTATATTTTATTCGTGCAAGATGGCAACTAGAAGTGTCACAGCCCACTCTTTAGCCGAAGCATGGTATGACAGCGAGGCAACAACCATCTACTGTAGAGCCAAAACCCAACAATATGACGGCTACTATAACCCCTCTCTAATAAGCTCTAATATCATAACCTATGGTACCTGTGGCAAATAATATATCTTCTATTCATACTAGACTCGAACAGCAATGGCACTAATCTGTTTATGCAGAACCTACATATATTCATGTGCACATATCGAGCATGTGGTCAAAATAAAGCATACATCACAACTAAACCAAGGTGACCACAACTAAGAGTCCAATCCCAGTACATGATCTCTCCCACAAATGAAATGTCCAATGCAAATTTACATAATTTGATAACTACTAGAAAGTACAAAAGGAAATCTTGCTAACCCAACCTCTACTACAATGCAATGATCCCAGTGTTAGTGTAGGAAAAGAGGTGAAGCTTAGTGTAAACTATCTAAAATTGGCAAAACAAAATGGTATGAGAATATAGGTTCCCAATAAATGGCATACAATCTAAACTTAGTGAAATAGAGTAAGTTTTAGTAGCAGTATATATAAAAACAATTTAGAAGCCTCTTCCATCAACAAAATCCAAAACAAATATTTGTATCATTTCTTTCATATGTTATAATATCATCAAAACTGAGATAGAAAATATAAGAGAAACATAATTATCATAATCATCTTTCTTCACTTCAGTATGCAAGAAATCCAATTAAGCTAAGACAGAAGAATATAATTAAAAGTACAGAATCATAATCCTGTACTTTATCTCATATAGCTCTAATTGGATACACACAATTGACAATTCTGAGGGTAATAAAATCATGAAAACATAAAATTATCAAAACATGTCAAGCACTACTACACTGTGCAACCTATAACCATGGGGTGCCACTCCTAGCCAAACTAACACAATCTATGGTGTTTGAGACCCGAATAGGTCTAAAGTTATGACATAGGTTTATAGACCTACCACCTACTCTAGATGGTTGCTTGACATACTACTTTGAATTTCAACGCACCAAAACATCACAAAAGTATATATATATATATATATACACACTAAAAGCATAATATAGTCACTCTGTTTCCTAGTTTTGTTACTAAAATACATATATTGTTTGCATGACAACATATTTTAATCATAAAACATGCATTATAGTTTGGAAAGACTAAGGTTAGAGAGTATGCAACTCATAGTGTATAAAATCTACTAATGTCCTACTTGGGTGGTGCAATTGGGGTCCAACTAAGCTTTGCCCCCTTCTCCTACAAGTGGAGAGTGTATGAACATGTGTAAGATGCCATGAATACATGATAAAAATGTATGCTAAATGACTTAGATTATTTTTGTTACTATTCCCTTTTTCCTTAATCTCATATTTTTCTTTTCTTTATTCTTCTCTTTTCATAAGAGTTATGCCCTTACCTCTTTCCTAGCCTGGATTAGGTTCAATTTCAATTCTCCTAAGTGCTCTTTAGGAGGCTCAAACTCCATCCTCCAAGTCTCTTAAGTTAGGAGAATTATCAACATCCAGTTATAAGATTAGTTTTAAGTTGATTTACATCTTAAACTATATTGTTTTTCTTAACTTAGTGCCTTTTTGATACCTCTTTGACCTCTTTGTATGGCCCTTTTTGTGCTTCTAGAAAGGAGCATACCTCCTCCAAAAACAACGATCATTCCCTAAATTTTCTTTTTAGAAAAATTCAGCATTTATATACTTGTACTTTTAATTAGGTTTGCTAAGGTTTTGAGCAAAGTTTAATTATTTTCTCAACTTCCCTTACTAGGTTAATTAAATCTTAATTTGAGCCACTTAATTACCCTCGAGTCTAAGCTTCATTTTACCTTCTAAAAAGTCTCAATTAAGTGCCTTACATTGCTGAATTTCCCATCGTAAAATTTCTACACAACCCCATTTCATTTCTTTGATTAGTTTTGTATAAGTTGAGCCCTAATTAGCTTCCCTAACCAGCTCCTCTTGTCACACCTCCTCTTGCCTAAGCAAGGCATGACAATGAGGTAATAATCGCCTACTACTGAGTCTAAAATCTGACAGTATAATAACTGTAGTAACCCCTATTTAGAAACCTATAAATAGAACCTGTGTCACCGATAACAGTATATAAATACATTTGCTATTCATACTTATACTCAAACAGTATCGCACATCTCAACTCAAGCAAATTCTACACATATATCCATGTTCACACATAGCATACTAGCAAATTAAAAATACATTACAACTAAACTATGACAACTATAACAGTACCCCAATCCCAATACATCACTTCTAAAGCTAATGAAGTGTTTAATATAGGGTTACATTATTTACTAACAAAATTCATAGTAATGTGTTTCCATTTCCATTCTAGAATTGGTAGCAGCTTTAATCTACCCCCCAGTCCTTGATGTTCTACTTCCACCTGCTGACATATCAAACACTTGGAAACAAAACTACTATCTCTCTTTTCATTGTATTCCACCAACAATTTTGTTTCAAATTTTTATACATCTTAGTGCTTTCAAAATGCATAGCATATGCTGAATAGTGGGCTTCTTCCATTGTCTGCTTTCTTAATTTCCCCATCTTAGGCATGCATACTCTGTCCTTAAACATTAATGTACCATCTTCCTTTATGCTGAAATCGCTTTTCTTCCCATTTCTTATTTATTCTTTATTTTTACTAACGTGGATCTTGAGCTTGTGCTTCTTTAATCGAAGAACTTAGCGTAAGTCTCACCTAGAATAAGGCCAACAAAGCTCCACTCTCCGTTACTAATAGCTATGCACTTAGGGATCTTAACTCCACTAACAGTGGTACATAAATTGTCTTTAAAGCAGCAACTACTCTAGAAGATTTTCTGCTGAGGGTATGAGTTACCACATTTGCCTTTCTTGGGTGGTACTTAATAGCGTAGTCATAATCTTTTAATAGCTCCACTCATATTCCTACCTAAGATCCAACTCATTCTAGGTTAGGATATATTTAAGACTTTTATGATCTAAGTATATTTGACAGTGTTCCCTGCATAAGTAATGTCTCCAAATGTTTAAAGCGAAAACGACTATAGCTAGCTCCAAATAAGTGGGATAGTTCAATTCATGCGGCCTTAACTGATGAGATGCATAAACAATTACCTTCCCATCTTGCATTAGTATGCATCCCAATCCCATTTTGGAAGCATCACTGTATATGGTGTATCATTTCCCACTATTTGGCAGTGTAGGAACTAGTGCAATAGTAAATATCCTTTTTAATTCTTCAACACTCTTCTGACATTCTTTAGTCCATTGAAACTTCACATTCTTCTTTAAGAGCTTAGTTAGAGGAGAAGCTATAATGGAGAAGTTCTCCACAAATCTTATGTAATGCCCCGCCATTCCTAGAAAACTTCTTATCCCTGTGGCATTAATGGGTGGCTCCCATTTAAGTATAGCCTCTATCTTCTAAGGATCCACCAACACACCGTCAACTGATATTACATATCCCAAGAAGACTACTCTATCAAGCCAAAATTTACATTTGCTTAATTTGGCATATAGCTTTGCTCTCCCAATGTCTGTAATGCAATCCTTAAATGCTCAGCATGCTCCTCTTTGCTCTTGGAATATATTAGTATGTCATTAATAAACACCACCACAAATTTGTCTAGATAAGATTGGAACACTCTGTTCATTAAATTCATAAATGCTACAAGTGCATTTGTTAACTCAAAGGGCATTACCAAAAACTCTTAATACCCATACCTTATCTTGAATGCAGTCTTTGGTACATCCTCTTCCTTGATCTTAAGTTGATGATAACCTGACCTTAAGTCTATCTTGGAGAATACCTGAACATCTTGTAACTAATCAAATAAATCTTCTATTCTTGGTAATGGGTACTTGTTCTTGATTGTCACCTTATTTAGTTATCTGTAATCTATACATAATCTCAAGATGCCATATTTCTTATTTACAAACAGTACCAATGCTCCTTAAGGTGAGTACTCAGTCAGATAAACCATTTATCAATTAACTCTTCCAATTGAGTTTTGAGTCCATGTACCTTTACTAGTGCCATTTTGTGGGGAGCACGTGCAATAGGTTGTGTGCCAAGAATCAAGTCTTTCACAAACTCAACCTCTCTATTTAGTGGTAATCTTAGCAACTCATCCAAAAATACATTTGAAAATTCATTTACCACAAGTATGTCTGCAAGCTTAGGAGCTTTTACTTCTTTATTTTCCATACATGCCAGATAAGCTTCACAACCTTTCTTGAGTAGTCTAATAGCTGTCAATGCTGAGATAATCCAAGTAGGCAAGATACATCGTTTGCCTACAAAACATACTTCTCTACCATCTGGTAATTGTAAACTGACCTCCTCCTTGAAATAATCTACTTGTGCCTTTAAAGCTGTTAGCCAATCTATGCTCAAAATTATGTTAGGGTCATACATGTCCAGTGGTATTAAGTCTTCTGTTAACTCGACTCCCTCTATGGTAATCCTGCAATCTTTATACACTTGTTTTGCTATCAAAATCTTCCTTACAAGTGTAAAGAGGGCTATACTCTATTCCAATCGTCTAGTCTCAAACCTAGTCTAGTGGCTAATGCATATAATGGAAAAAATATGTGGATCTAGTTTCAATCAAAACATATGCATCAATACCAGAGATAAATAGCATACAAGTGACGATGTTTGGAACGACCCTTGCCTCCTGTCTGGTCATAGCAAAAACAAGAACCTCTTGTCTAGGTCTACCTAGAGTCACTCCCTATCTACCAGTGTGGGCTCCACTATCTCTAATTGGGGTCTTTGCTGTGTTTTCTGTCTAGTAGATGCCCCATCATTCTGAGCTGCCTATGGATAGTCCCTCTTAAGATGTCTTGTCTACCCACATTTATAACAACTCCTAAACCCCTCATGCATTCTCCCTTATGGTTCTTCTTGTAGGTCAGGCATTGTGAATCCCAATCCATCAGCCTCCCTACTGCTAGATAGACTCTCTATCCTTCTATCTCCTGAAGCCCTACTACCCTCGATACTATAGTAGTAAACCAAGGCTCCATCTACACTAGATCGGAGATAGACACAAATTCTATCCTAGGTCTACCTGAACCCTCTCCTCTCTAGTCGGTCGGTAGAGTAGTCATTTGTCTTTTTTGAGTCTGCCCCACTCTCCTATCGAACGCACCTCTTGGGGCACTCCTTTTAGATCTTTCCTAGCTCTAGCATGTGTACCCTTCCTCTATCTCCTCGCCTTAGTAGCATACTCCACTAAATCTAGAAATGACATAGGCCTCTACATCCTAGTCTTTGCTTGAGACTTCCACATGAGGCCCTTCTCAAACAATTTACACTTATCCTACTCCTTTACGATGAATCTATGCAAATCTAGACAACTCAATAAACTTAGTCTCATAATCCACCACTGCCATGTTTTCCTGTCTCAAATTCAAAAATTTTATCTACTTTTGATCCTAATGGACTAATGGGAAATATTGTTTGTCAAACTTGTCCCTAAACTCAATCCAACTAATAACTCCCTTGGCCATCTGTCAAGCTCGATATGCCCTCCACCACTAAAGCACACAACCCCTGAATAAGAATGTGGCATTCTACACCCACTAGTCCTTAAGGCAATGCATCAAATCAAAGATCCTCTCAATCTTCTATATCCACTCCTTTACCTTGAGTGGATTTGTGGTGCCATGAAACTCTTGGGCTTCCAGCCCTGAGCCCCCCTCTATGATCATCTTTTCTTCTGACTAGACTCTTGGAATAGTTGAATTAGAAGCTATAACAACTCCCATAGCCTAAGCTAAACTATAGCTGCTAGAGGTGCTAGCGCAGCTAGGAGTGCTGGAGTGACTAGTGGTATAGGGTTCTTAGGGGGTCCAAATGTTTGAAGAATGGCCTCTAGGGGTAGATGTCCAAGAAGACCCACATGTGCTTGGGAAGGGCTCGAGATGGGCCTGCCTCCCCAAATGCTGTTGATGACGCCATGCTCATGATATCCCTAGAAGGTTGGTCAAGTGCTTGCTCTAGATTGTGTGATATGGATTAGCTGGTGGGAAAATCCCAAGATGATGGAGTCAACCATGATGAGCACGATGATGATTTACACGTGCCAACTAGACGAATCACAAGGGCACAAGCCAACTGGATCCAGCAAGCTTTGCAAGGTTTGGTGATGCGGACTCTTGAGGAAGGAGCTGTTTTAGACAAACTGGACTTAGACTAAGGACTGAAGATTGTCAACATCTTGAAAGTCCAATTAAAAGAAGATCCAAGCTCCATGGGACCAATTACAAGTGGACCTAGTGTAATTTTAAATGAGACATGTAGTTGGGCTTAAGTGGTTTTTATTAAACTTAAATTGAGATGTGTATTTTGGGCTTTATTATCATAGACTCAATTGTTCTTTTTATTAGTCTTTAAGTTGAGCTTGTTTTATTTAGGATTTTTTTAGCCAAACCCAAGCCCATTAGGTCTTTTTAGAAGAAAATCCTAGTCTCTTACTCTAGATATGCATGTAGTCTCCTTGGAAGAGAGAGAGACCATTATTATTGTTTGATCAATAACATCTTTGAGAGTGAATTTTCTCCAAGTTGTCTTCAACAAAAATATGGGCGATTACAAGTGCAAGAACTTGCAATCCTAATCCAACTTATAATATTGGTTCACGTGTCCTTATAGACAATAGGTCAATATTCGTTTCCTTGAATCAATTCTTGGTTATCCCATGAATTTGTTCTCCAACCATTGTTGTTGGATTTCATGGCAAGTTCATGAGGTTCACATCACTATGCCTATCCCTACCTTGACCCCTACCTCTCCTAGTACAAGCCATATTCTACAACAGACACAATTCAAGTAGATTAGAGCATATCAAATATACATGATATGCATGAACCTAAGCCTAATTCTCTCTCTCTCTCAACCTAGGCCTTAATACTACCCCAAATCTTGGCTCTGATATCAAGAAAACTATCACACCCCACTATTACCTAAGTAAGGCATGATAGTGAGACAACAACTACCTACTACTAAGTTTAAAATGTGGCAATATGATGGCTGCAGTAACCCTATCTAGAAACGTGTAAGCAAAACCTGTGTCACCTGTAATAGTATATAAATGCACCTGCTATGCATAGTTATGCTTAGATGGTATGGTACATGTCAACTCATGCAGATTCTACACGTATATCTATGTTCACACATTGGTACATTAGCAAATTAAATATACATCATAACTAAACAACGACAACTATAACAATACACTAATCCCAATGCATCTCTTCTCGTGCTAATGAAGTGTTTAGTATAGGGTTACATAATTTACTAATGAATAACAAGCACAAGAGAGTTTTGCTAGCCCAATGTCCAATTACTATGTAGTGAAATCCTGATGCTGGTGCAAGAAGATCGAACTGAAAATTTGCAAAATGTAGGGGTATGAGAATACAAGTTCTCAATGAATAGCATACAGCCTAAACGTAGCGGAAACAGAGCAAATTTGTAATAATATTGTACATAAACTATCTCTAAAAAATCATTTGCTCATGAAAATTCAGGACAAAATTATCGCAGTAAATTTATCGCAACTCATTTGGGAAAAATAACATCCATAAAGCAATGACAAAAAATATAGAAGAAAGGGGTTCGTTATTGTCAATTGTTTTTCCTTTAGTTCACCAATATATCATAGAAGTCAAGCTGTGAAAATCAAGCAAATACTAAGAATCATATATCATGCTGAGTCATATATGACTCTAATCAAGTGCAAATAATCAACAATATCTGAGGGCAATAAAATCATAAAAATATGAAATCACCCAAACATATCAAGCGCTGCTCTAGGTAGCCTGCAACCTTTGGTCACCACTCTATGCCAAACTAACACTGTTTGTGACATTTAAGACTCTATTGGATCCAAAGTCATATCATAAGAGTGTAGAATAGTCACCTGCCCCAAATGGCTGCCTGACGTAACAGTTTGAGTATCCAAGCACCAAAATATCATAAAATATCATAAAAGTCTAGGTATACTGAAAGCAAAATATAAGCACTCTAATTTTAGGTTTTGATACTAAAATACATATATAGCTTGCATAACACATCATTTTATTATAAAACATATATTTGTTTAAAAAGACTAAGATTAGAGAGTATGTCACTCACCATGTGTATAATCTATGGATGCTTAGTCTACTCGGCTTGAACTGGATTTGAGTCAACTTTATCTCGTGCACCTAGAAATGTAGAGTGTGTGAAATATAAATATAATACCATGGATGCATGATAACATGCATGCAAGTATTAGATAATTAAGGTTTTCCCTTTGCTATAGTCTTTAAGTTCCCTTAAATTTTTCATGCCCTTTTTTCTCTCATGTTTTCCTTTATCTCTAATCATATCATCCTTACCCCTTATCTTAGTTTGGTTGTGTGAAATTTAGCCTGCCTAATTATCCTTTAAGGGCTTATAATCCACTTTTTAAGTCTCTTAAATTAAGGAAATTGTTAACATTGTCCCTTTGAAATAACCTTTAAGTTGGTTTCCCTTTCTTCTTCATTGGTTGGCTACCTTAGTGCCCTCTTTTAGTTCCCTCTTTGGCCTCCTATTTAGGGTCCATTTCATGGCTTTGACAGTCCCTAAAGTCAACATTTTAGTCCTCTAGCTTATTCATTAACCTATGCATACACATAATTCAAAGTACACTTTAACTAGGTTTTATGAGAAATCTAAGTGTGTCAATTTCTCTTATTTTCTTACTAAGTTACCTAAGCTACTTCCTAATTGGCTTTGATTTAAGGTCTTATTAAGTCCTTAAAAGCCCTAAACAAGTGGCTTAACATGCTGAAATTTCTGCAGAAAATTCTGCACTCCCTCACCTTGGTTTCCTAATGAATTTGGCATAGACTTGGTCTTAATTTGGTTCTCTAACTCACTCCCCTTTTCATGCTTGCTAAACCCTCTACCAAGCTACTTATTAAGCTGCATTTAATCCCATATCATGGCTCAATTTTGTGCCTTACACATATATTTAAATTTGCAAAAAAGTTTTCTGCAACCTCCTCTGATTGTCACTCCTTAGTATCATTCACCCTATTGCTAGAATTTTGGCCTTTCTCTGAATGTTATTTCTCATTGGCTTAACCATATCCTAATACTCTCATTAGCACTAAATTTGAGCCAAATCAAGCCCTCTTCTAGCCCTAATTGGTTCAACCATAAGGAGATTTTCTGCAAAAAAAAATTCAGCATACACATACATGATTTTACTTTGTATTTTGGTTCACTTTTCTTGTTTTTCTTGCAATTTTCTCCTTACTTCCTTTCTCCCACATTAATACCCCTATTTCCTACCCCATTTTCAGCTTCATAAATGATGTATGTATTCACAACAAGTCCATAGAACACTAAAGTTTTAAAGGAAACATGTTTCCCACAAAAATTAATGCAAAAACATCAACTACAGAGTTTTACTCTCTCTCTCTCTCTCTAGATTTTTGGCCAGCATGCTTTCATTTTCAGCATCAAAACCACTTCAAAATTCTTTGTTTCTTCAAGAAAAAGATAGTAGAGTCTACACAAAAATGGAACTTTCTAGATAATTCTAGAATTTTCCTTGCCTATTTTCCTTTTCTTCTCCTTCTTTCTTCCTTGCTTCTTCCCTTTCTTTCTCTTCTCTCTAGCTTCCACGAAATTGCTGGGGATAAATCTGGAACAAAAGGGCTTAAATATCCCCCATAAGTTTTAGAAGCTCCCCCATCAAAATCACTAAAATGCCCCTCATCTTTCACCTTATTAACTCCTATGTCCTTCTTGAGTAAAATTCCGCATTTAAACCTAGAAAATTATTCTAATTCCCCTCTAATCTCCCTAAACTCAAGGTTTAAGTTAGATTAAGTCACTAATAATTTTTCATAATTTTATTTGTTTAAGTTTCTATAATTTTTATTTTTATAATAACTTGCATAAGTTAGGGTTTTTCATTTCTAAATTTGGTTTGCTTTCAAATTTTCTTTCACTATCCTGTAAATCTTACTTTCTAATACTCTTTAAGGTTCTTTTAAGCCTTTCTAAGGTTGTGGACAAGTAAAAATAAAATTAATTTTCTTAATTTTTAATTTTCTCAAAATATGTATTTTATGAGTGTAATGCATATTATGCAAGAAAATATATGAAATGTGTCATGCATGTTTGAGTGTCAAGGTTGTGCATTCCAAATTTAGTTTGGAATGTCACATCCCACTGTAGGCTAGCTAAACCATCAATCTAGCTACTTATTAGACTTGTATTAGAGCCTATTTTATCCCCTTTAGTCATGCCTTAAGCAAGGAGAAATGCAAAAAAATTTCTGCACACCAATTCTCATTTCCTACCTAGCTATTACCTACATTATAGCTTGGATTTTGATTTTGTTTCAGATTTTTCTTCTCATTTGGCTTGGCCATCTCCTAACACACTTGCTAGCACAAAGTTTAAGCCCAAGAAAGTCCCTTACCTAGCCCTAAATCGTTCAGCCACCTAGTTTTTTCTTGAAAAAAAATTTCTGCTCACCTAGTATTGCTCCACTTCAGGTTTTTAGCTTAGTTCCCTTAGTTCTAGCTATTTTCCCTTATTTCTTTGTCTCTAACATAAGCTCCCCTGTCATAGCTCTGTTTTCAGCTTCATAAACAGCACAAAAACTCAAACAAATTAATAGAAACACAAGATTTGCAAAGCAAAACATGATGCTCACAAGTTTTCTCTCAAATTCATCAAATGGCGTAAGGTTTCTTCTCTCTATGTTTTGGCCAGCATGGTTTTAGCAGGTAAATTCAATTCAAAACTTCATGTTTCTCCAATCAAATGGTAGAAGAATGATGGTATGATCAAAAACTAAAAAAAAAAAAAACTCTAACAAAAAATGAAGTTTCTAGAAGTTTCTAGAGATTTCCATACCTTTCTCCTTTCTTTCCTCTTCTTTCTTCTTCCTTTCTTCTTTTTTCTCTCTTTATCTCCTTGCTTGCACGACTTCTAGGGGTTCAAGGGCTTAAATACCCCCTTAAGTCGGCAAAAAGGCTCCCAAAAATCCCTTGTGAATTGACCAAAATGCACCTCCTTAGTCCCTAATTCCTTTTTATGCCTTTTTTGAATTCTATTCCACTTTTAACCTTAGTCAACTATTCAAATGCCTTTCATATCCCTCTAATCCTAGGGTTTAGACTAGACTAATTCACTAAATAAATCTTCTAATTTTATTTATTTTAGTCTTACTATTATTATTCTTATTATAAGTTGTATTGCCTAAGGTTTTCATTTCCACTTTATTTTTCTCTCTATTTTCTTTCACTATTATATAAGTCTCACATTTTAATGTTTCCTAATACTTTTTTATTCCTTTTTAGGGTTTGTGGACCAGCAAAAAATAAAATAATTCCCTTACGTTTAAATTTGTCCTCATATGCATGAAATAAACATAATGCATGCGATACATGAAATGATGAATGAAGTATTGTAATGCATATTTATGTTCTAAGGTTGTGCATTCCAAACTTGGCTTGAAGTGTCACAAGAAAAGAAAGGGAAGGGAATCTAGAGGTAGGAGATAGGAGCATGGTGCACAAAGTCGTGGTCCAAGATGCCAATTAGTTCTCAATGAAGGTGAAAAGAATGGCTTACAAAATCTACACACATAAATACTGGTATGACATTTATTTGAGGAATGATTAAATAATGGTAATGACTATCCATCATTTACAGAACCTAACTAGATCAATTAGGAGATAAGCCAAGAGTTGTGCTACGAGACAAGCCAGGAGCTGAGTCAAGAGCCTTCTTCATGTAGAATCCCTAGCCTAGGGAGTCATCCCTTAATGGTCCTCATCAACAATCATGGGTAGAACCAAAAGGAAAGGGGTAAAGTTCAGAAAAACTTTTACCCATCATTTCTTTTATATAACCATAATAGTTAAAATGTTACTTGTATTTAGATTATTTTCTATTGCTCTTCTGTTGAAATTGCATCTTTTATGCTGCAAATTAAAAAAATAAAAAAGGGAGTAGCTTGAATATGTATGAAATTACTAATTACATTTGTGGATGCAGTCAACATAACATCTGTGTGAGATAAAAATATGATCATTTAAATATGAAATATCCATTGTTCTTACCTTACTACCCCTAAAAGTGACCATTTTTATCTTATTACTTATAGAATTAGTAAAGAATATCATATATCATTAGGGTGCTTACATAGAGTTAAGTGATTTCCCCAATTTCATGAGTTCAAAGAAGGAAGCAGTTGATAATTATTACAATAAAACTTAATTGCTAAATGCTTGTCTTGGTGAGGAGACAAGTGGCAGTAGTAACATGGTTCAGAAAAATTTATAAAAAAAAAAAAAAGATAAATCTTTGGAGTTTTGTTATTTAATTAAATCCCACTTGTGCGCTCCTAATTGGTAACCCATGTTGTATGCATTACAAAATCATTATTTTGTTCTATTTCCTGATTCCTTTTCTTTGTCTAGGAGCATCCTATGGTAGCTCATTATGGTAGGGAAAATCATGACATGATCTAGGAAATAAGCTAGTTTATTATCTACAAGCATCAGTTGAAGGTTGCATGAAAACATGTTTGGGTACTGACCACACATTATCTGAAATATGAGGAGGTTAAACAATGTTTGGGTACATGTATTTTTGGACATATATATTTTATTTTTTAATATAAAAAGTTCAAACATCTTGATATTATAACTTACCAACTTACAAATTCTTTGAGTTAAAATGTGGAAATAATAATTTTCATTTATCTTCATTTTTTTAAATCAAAAAGTTAGACATGTAAACATTAAATGATTTTAAGACAATGCATGTTATCAGTTCCCTTTTCTCCATAACAATGATTGTTTTAGTATTAACCAAAAGAAAATTAGGGGTATAAAAACCAAATACCCCTTGTAATAGCTATTTTAAACTTTTATAATTTGCATAAATATAGCTTGATTAATTTTTTATGTGATGTGAATATCATAATCTACACAATGAAACTTACAAGTCGATTCTTACTATCACATTAATAATTGTAGTATAGTTTAGATTTTTACTTTTGAGTTAAGTGCCAATTTTATGCTCATTTTATGTTTGCCTGTGCATATACTGAATTGCATTATAGGAAAAAGATTTTGGCAATTAAGCTATATGTTGGATTGCTTTGTGCTTGTTATATTTTGACTAAGTTTTTTAAATACTGAAATATCAAGCTATTTGAAAACTTCTATTTGGCAAGGTGTAAAAAGACTATGTCAATCTAGAAAATAGGAAACTTTATTCATTACTTAAAATTGACAATCTCAAAGGTTTCACTTTTCAAATGCCAATTATTTTTGTTGTACTACTATTTAAAGATAGCTCATTTATATTGCCAAACTAAGTTAAATAACACTATACTTATGTAAATTTCTTCTTTTCTGAATTTCAAGAATGTAACTTTTGTATTGACTATGTTTAACAATACTAATGTAACTAGAATCATCATAGATATCTTGAAAGATTATTCAAGCCCATGGCACACTTGAAAGAAGATTTCTACATGTGTTAAAGATAACATGTCTAACAAACTTAAGGTAACTAGTTATTTTTCAACAAATTTTGTAGTGTTTGGTGTATGCAACAATCAATTGATTGATTGATTCTAATTATTGATGTTGTTAATTTATTACTTGCTTGAAATGTAATAGGGGTATTTTCATTGGTTGCCTGAGGATAGGCATGGTATTAAAAAGCCATGGTTATATGTATCCGCAAAAAAAAAAAAAAAAATGATCAATATGTTCAATGATGCTCATGAAGTTAGTATGAAAGCGACTAATGATTGGAATGAACCTTCAAAATTGAAAGGCAATGGTCCCAAATTGTGACATTTCAAATCAAGTTTGGAGTGTGCAACATTAACACTCAAACATGCATCATACATTGCATACACTTTCATGCATAACATGGATTACCTTCCTAACTTACATGTCTTTCTTGAGAAAATTAAAATTTAGGGAAATTAGTTTATTTTTGCTTGTCCACAACCTTAGAAAAGCTTAAAGAAACCTTAGAAAATATTAGAATGTGAGATTTATAGGATAGTGAAAGAAAATTTGAAAGAAAACTAAAGATCAAAATGAAAATCCTAACTTATGTAAGTAAGAAAAAAATAAAAATTTTAAAAATTTAAATAAAAAATTTTGAGAAATTAATGGTGATTCAACCTAATTAAAACCTAGAGTTTAGGGAGATTAGAGAGGAATTACAAAAAAAATTTCTAGGTTTAAAAGTGGAATTTTACTTAAGAGGGACATACAAGTAAATAAGGTGAAAGGTGAGAGGCATTTTAGTCATTTTGGTGGGGGCTTATGCCGACTTATGGTGGGGGGTATTTAAGCCCTCTTGTTCAAAATTTTGTCCCACAATTTCATGCAAGTTAGAGAGAGAAGAGAGCAAGGGAAGAAGGAAGGAAGAAAGAAGAAGAAAAGCAAAAAAAAAATGTATGCAATGCTGATGTGATAATGTAAAGACAACAACTATTTTTAGCTAATTTTACTAATCATCTACATGGACGAAAGGAATGGTGAGACGGATGTCCCAATGAATGATATACAAATTAAACTTAGTGAAAACAAAGAGTTCTTTTTGTATTAACATTATAGATAAACATATTTCATAGAAAACATTTAATCACTACAAACACAGGAATACAAGATTACCAAAATAGTATACTGTAGAATCAAGATAAAATATATCATGTAGCCATAAAAGCATAAATATCATAGTCATCTACTATGTAGCCTATATATCTACTTAGGTATGCACAGTTGACAGTGTCTAAGAGCAGTAAGGAAAGCATGAAATATCAAAACATCTCAGGTGCTACTATAATGTGTAATATGCACCATGTGTTGCTGTTATCCTTGAGCCAAACTGACACAGTCTATGGTGTCTAAGACCCCCACCGGGTCCAAAGTTACATACCATATACTATTGCACATGTAGAACTGTCACCTACCCCAAATAACTACCTGACATTTCTAGTCTAGTGCTGAAGTGCAAAATATCATGGAAAAATCATAAAATCACAAAACTACAAATACATACTAGAAATTAGAACATAGGCACTCTGCTTCTAAGTTTGATATGAAAATACATATATGTTGTGGAAAATATTTTATCCTCTTGAAATGGATTGCTTAAGATCTGCTTGTGTTTGTGCCCTTTTCCTATAGATGGGGTGTATGAAGAGGTAAGTTAACTATCATAAATGCATGATAGGAATGCATGCTAAATTCCCAAATTACTTAATTAACTAACTCTCCTCCCTTTTTAAATCTCTATGTTTTTTCCCCATTCTTGTCTCAGCTACCTCCTAGTCACTTCAGACATTCCCTTTAAGTAGTCTTCTAAATTTGACCTTTCCCTAGAAAATTTCAGCTTACTAAACTTTTTCTCTTTAATGTGTACTCAATCATATTCCTAAATTTTACTCATCTTCAACCACTATGTTTTCATTTCTTAATAACCATCCTTTAACTCTTGTTATTAGCCTTAACTAGATTCACATTTTAGCTCTCTTAAATATTCTTTAAAGGCTCAAAGATCACTCCTTTCTACCTCTTGGGTTGCAGAATTTTCAACACTTAGTTATAGAGCCTAGCTTTGTAGTTGGTTTGTATTTAACCTTAATTTCCTTTCTAACTTGATAGCTACTTTTAGTCTCTCCTTGGACCTCACTTCAACACCATTTCATCTCTATCTAGAGGCTATGATCCCTATAAAAGTCACTTCCGTAAATCAAAAATTTTCTACGAAATTTCCAGCACACACTCATTTCCACTTCTAACTAGGTATACCTAGGTTTTAGGTCAAAGTTTGCCCCATTTCTTAGCTCTTCTCCTTTCTTCAATTAGCTACCCTCCATACCACTTACCAACATCAATTTGGAACCCATTTCAGGTCCCTAAGATTCAGCTATGAAGACGTAAGACTTGCAGAAATTTTCTGCTTCACCAAAAGTCTCATTCAAACTCAAGTTGGTTATATTCTCTAACTTCTCTTATATTAATTTCCCAATTAACCTTCACCATCACCTAATCCACTAACCATTGCCAACTTATGGTGTTTTCAGCTCTCTCAAGTGGCTTTTGAGGGCTTAAAGTCATGTCTCAAACTTTCAAATTTTCTAGAAATTTTCAACTTTCATTTGTTTAGCTTAACCTTAAATTTGGATTGTAATTTATCCTCATTTCCTCGCCCAATCTCTATATCTTTCTTTAGTCCCTCTTTGGTCCTTAATGTAGCCTTATTTTGTGCCCCTTTAGGGGGGTTATAACTCCTCCAAAAACTAGCATTTCTCACTACAATTTCCTGCTCATAAATTTCAGCATACATCCTACAATATCCTTAGTTATGTTTTACTAGGTTTTGAGCAAGTTTTTAGTTCTTTGACTAACTTTTCTTCCCAAGTTAGCCTAACCCTTCTCTACCCTACTTATTAACCTCAGATTGGAGTTTGTTTTAGGTCCTTAAAGCGTCAGCCAAAGGGACTAGGTTGCAGAAATTTCTGTTCTAAATTTGCTGCACATCATCTTTCCACTCCTTTAGCTAGTTTTATGTAAGTTGAGTTCTAAGTTGATTTTATTATTATCTTCTCTCCTTAAGTTGGCTAAACAATCACCTTTACTACCTATTAGTCTTGAGTTAAAGCTCATCCAATCCCCTTAAAATTTCAACTCAAGCATAAAATATTGCAAAAATTTTCAACACACTGATTTCCATTTCTCTAACTAGGTACGGTCTAGTTTAAGCCAACTTTTGATCTTCTCCTAAATTCTCTCCCTAAATTAACATAGTCACCTTCTAATCTACTTGCTAACCTTGAATTTAAACCTCTTGCCAATCCCTTAATGATTCAGCCAAATAGGTCTCTCTTGCAAAAAAAATCTTCTACACACTAACCTCAACTCTTGTAGGAAGGTTTAGCCTAGTTCAAGTCAATATTTTGGTTCCTTTCCAATTCTTCTTGTTAAGTCAATCTCACCATCCCATAATCTACTTATTAGCTTGATATTTAAGTCTATTCCAGCCTTCCAAAATTTTGGCCAATGCATGAATTCTGTAGAAAATTTTCTACTCATACAATCCCCCCTCTATCTTAGGTTTTGGGTTTCATTTTCATAATGAACCTTGCCCTAACTCTCCTTTTCTTCACTCTAACATACTCTCCCCTATTTTTACTCTGTTTCTAGAACTATAAATTTCACTAGAGTTCACAATTAATCCATGGAAACATAAAGTTTTACAAAGAAATATAAGCTTCCAACTAGTTTGCAACAAAATTACCAAGTAGCACATATTTTGTTCTCTCTCTAGAATTCGGTCCAGCCATGATTTAGCATGCAAATCAATTCAAAATCTTATGTTTCTTCAGTTAAATGGAAGAAGATTGGAAGAAAAGCCAAAATCTACAAAAAAATTTCTATACAAATAACAAGTTTCTAAAGAATTTTAGAAAATTTTATACCTTTTTCATCTTTTTCTTCTTTCGTCTTCTCCTTCCATCTTCCTTCTTTCTTCTCTCTCTTCTCTCTTTCACCCATTAGCTTGCATGACTTCTAGAGCCTTCTAGGGGTTTATAAACCCCTTTATTTCGACAAAAGAGGCGAGGTCCCATAGCCCATTGTGAAAAGACCAAAATGCCCCCTTCTCTTGGACTTAAACTTCCTTGCTTGCCTTTTTGAATTTTATTTCCATTTATAACCCTAAATAACTATTCTAATGCCCGTATTATCCCTCTAAATTTAAGGTTTAGACAAAATTAAATCACTAGTAAAATTTTCTAATTTTATTTATTTAAGTTTTATAATTATTATTTTTAGTATTAGCTGCATAAATTAGATCCTCTTCCAAATCATCATTTTCTTTCTATTTTCTTCCACTATCATATAAATCTCATATTTTAATGTTTCTTAATGCCTCTTTAACCCCTTAATCCACTTCTCTAAAATTATTATTAACACCTTACTTATCCACATAAATTCCATTACTTAAGAATTTTCAATTAAACACTTAAATTCTAGATTTTTACTCTAACTCTTTATCTTTCCTCTCAATCTGTTTCCACCACTACTTCATATTTCTTTCCTTAATACCTTCTAGAGTTTTATTTTCCTTTCTTGTCCTTTCAAGTAAAAATTCAAACTAAAGTTAGATTACAAATAAATCTCACTAAACTTATTTAACTACCTTCCTCCATAATTATCTTTCATTTTCTTACTTTTTGCCCCTTTAAGCTTTCACCCCCTTTTTCCTCTAATCATTTTTACCACTCTTCTTCATACTTTTCTTAATCCCTTAAAGTCATGTAAAATTCCCTTTTCCTCTCTTATAGGGTTGTGGACAAGAAAAATAAAATAATTTCTCTTGAGTTTAAATTTATTCCTAACATACATGTAATAGTCAAAATGCATAAAATTTAGGTGATGATGCATATGCTAGTGTTATGCATACCAAAATGCTAATGCTATTCATTCCAAACTTGGTTTGGGATGTTACAGGTAGCTCACTTCGAATGTCTTACTTGACACAAAAGGCATTAAACTCCTTAGAACAATACTTTCCAACTTGATTGGTTTTGAGAGTTTTAATAAGTCTCCTTGTCTCATTCTCTACCTATGCCTTGAAACTTTTGAATATCCCAAAAGCTTCCAACTTTTCCTGCAAGAAATAAAACCAAGTTTTTCTTAGAATAATCGTCGGTAAAAGTAATAAAATAATAGTTACCACCGTTAGAAGCTAGAGTAATTGAGCCATAAATGTCAAAATAGACCAACCCAAGTACTTTTTTCGCTTTCCATGACTTTCCTTGAGAGAAACTGTAAGCAAGGTTGTTTGCCAACAACATAATCTTCACAAACTTGTGAAGGAGCAATAATCTGAGGAAGACCTCTCACCATATTCCTCCGTTGGAGAATTCTCAATCCTCCAAAGTTCAAGTGTCCATATCAATAGTGCCAAAGCCATGAGAGATTCTTGATTTCAACCAAGAAACAAGATGGAGCGTGCTAAAGTTTTAAGGGAAATAACTTGTTTGCGCTCATCTAGATAGTAGCAATAGCCCCTCTTTTAGGATCGCATATTTCACAAGCTCCTTTTTGAATGGTAATCACGTAACCCTTCTCTTGTAGTTGTCCAATGCACAACAAGTTACTTTTTAGATCTACAACATAGAAGACGTTAGAGACGGTTTCCACAAAACTATTCTTGGTATGGATATCAATGTCACATTTTTTCAATACCTAAACTATAGAATTATAACCAAAACGAACAATTGAGTGAAAATGTTCATTTAAATTTAAAAAGAGTGACTTACTTTTGCACATATGGTTATTGCATCACATGTCCACGTACCAAACATCTATTTTAGATGGATTTATAACATGGGTAGTCGTCAAAATAGTCCCAACATTATACTATTTTTCCTACTGTTCCACAAAATTTGTATTTTCCCTTCTTTCTTGGTTGTTGGGTAGTTTGGTATGACAAGCATAATTATAGTGACCAAATTTGTGACTTTGTAGTATTCAATCTTGGATTTGTTGTGCCATCCTTTACCTCTACCTTGGTTATCATTACCCTTAGGATGCTGCTCCTATTGCTTATCTCCATTTTTTGAACCTTGTCCTTCTTTTCCTCTATCTCCACCTCTTCCTCTTCCCCAACCTCTTACTCTAAAGTTCGAGGATCAAGTAGAAGTACAGGCCTTGAGAGGATGTTCCTTAGTTGAATTGCACTACTGCTAATGAACCAAGAGGGAGCTCTAGAGTTCATCCATTGAAAGTACATTGAGATTTTTAGATTCTTCAATGGAAGAGACAATAAAATCATATCTCAATGTTAGGGCGCATAGGATCTTTATAACAATGGTCACATCATCCATCTTTTCCCCTTGAAACCCCATCTTATTAACAATCTCCATGGTTTGGGAAAAGTAGCTTATAATGGACTTACTATCTTTCATCCTGAGGATCTCAATGTACTATCTCAAGGCCTAAAGTTGTGCATGCTTGACCTTGACGAGCCTTGATATTTCCTTTTCATGGAGTCCAAATGTCCTTTGAGGCTTTCTTGTTGAGAATGGTCTCTCAGATCATCTGATCTATCACCTAGAAGAGCTAGTTTTTGGTTTTCAGGTCCTTCAACTTTAAACTCTTCAATTCTACCTTCTAAGCAACTGTTAGTACTATTGGAGTTGATAATTTAGCCCTTCCTTCGATTTTGGTTGAAGGTTCTATAATGCCTTCGCTAACCACCTACCAAAGTTCTTTGGATCTCAACAAATTTTCTATCAACATGCTCCATTGGTCATAATGGCTATCAAATCAAAGAATGGTGAGTTGTACAAAGTTATCAGATGCCATTAGAAGCCTTTTAGATTGTTTCTTAAGTGATTTTGGTTGATCCAGTTCAATTCTATGTATTTTGATGAGCTGGTTTAGTTATGCTAGTTCAATTTTGGCCAATTTGGTTTGATCGATTCAGTTGAACCAGTTTAAACTAGTCCAGTTCAGTTGAACTAATTCAGGCCAATTCAGTTTAGGAGGGCCAGTTCAATTCAGTCAAGCTGGTTCAATTCAACAATTCAAGTTGTCTATTTGGGTTAGACCAACCAAATGAAATATGAACAGTAGGGTATGTCCTACTCTTCTCTTGCTTTGATGAAGTGTAATACCCCAAAATTTTGGGGTATTATTAGGGCTTTTAAAATCTGAATATATATATATAAGGGCTTAATTAAGTTAAATTAAAACTTCGGGGGCTCGAACATAAATTAACAAAGTAGATAGGGATCAAATTAAACAGGACCAAGAGTTCGGTGACCAAATTGAGTCAAATCAGAACATCGGGATGTAAATCAGAAGGAATCAGAATTTTTAGGGGCTAGTAGGAAATATCCCAAAATTTGGATCTAGATTCATTCTCAAATCTTCAACCTGGAATCGTAATCCAAATCTGACAAAATCCTCAAGAATCAAACAGTTTAATTCCAAAATTGAATGTACAATTGAGTTAATAAAAATCTTTAAAAAAATGAATTTCATTGTTTAATTTCATCAAACAACATCAAGTTGTGAAGAATTTTAGAGAGGAAGCTCCCGACAGTCCAATCGCCAAATCGTTGAAGAACTGCCCTCCTCTAGTCACTTGCTAGCCATTGAGAGACTCTTTCCTCAGTCATCGGCTTCCATCAATCACAGTGACTGCTTTAATTTGAGGTAAGTATTCCGATTCTTGCACAAATTTGGGACGAAGAGAATTTGGGTAGGAACAATGGACCCGAGTGAATACTCAGGTCTGTGCTGATCCGGGTCTGGGAAGTTGGGTTTGAAATCTGTTTGAATTGGGCTGAACCATTTGGGCTGAGCAATTCGTCGGGCTATGCCAGTGGGTCGAGCCTAAAACTGAATTAAAATTTTGGGTGGGCTTAGGATTAGGGGCGGTAATAGTTAAAGAAAAAACTATATTCAATAAAAATAAGAAAATAAGGGAATAAATGAGAAAACAGTCGGTTCACATGGATTTCAACCGATTTTCTTCCAGTTCAAGACACAAAAGCTTAGATTAATATATGAACTATCAGGTTTAAGGCCAATTTGGAAAAAATAAAAATAAAAATAAGTTGTTTTAAGCCCAGTTTAAAGGGAATTGTGCATCAAACCAGCCGGTTCAATGACTTTTAAGGTCGGTTTGGTGTTTCTTAGTCCGATTCAGAGCCAATTCAATGAAGTACAGCATGATATATGTCCAGCTCAATGATTTAAAGGCCAGTTCATGGCTAATTCAACTTTTAATAGCCGGTTCATTATCTGTTCAATACATTTAATGATAGTTTTGGGATTAAATAGACTAGTTTTTATGTTTTGTGAGACTTTAGTGACCTCAGTATGGGTTTGGACATGAAAATCTAAAATTTTATTTGGTTCTTTGATTAGAAAATTTCTTTTATTCGATTTTTGGGTACATTAGAGGCATACATTTGTCACGACTCAGAAAATGGAGCCATGATCGGTGTAAGGGTTAAAATATATTCTAACCCCGCAAGCCTAACAGATAACTAAACAGATATCTGAACCAAAATCTCGTATACAATCAGAAACAAAATTGTGTCCAAAATCTCAACAAAAAAAAATATACTATCAATATTCCCATTGCAATCTGTCTGAAACCAAATAGAGTTACCTATAAAATCTAGAAATACAAATCTGACTGAACTAAAATAACTAACTTTTCCAATTGATAACAGAAATAACGAAACAAACAAACATCTTCTAAGCAGTGAAATCCAATCGTGCACAAGCTCTAAATCTGGAAAAAGGGGTGAGTCTATAGACCCAGTAAATAATAACATATATTTACGAGAATAAAAGACATGTATAACATTTAAGATCAAAACATTTTTCCATTCAACAAATCTCTTTCATTTTCCTAAAACCTTATTGTATAACAAGTCATTTACAAATATCGAAAATCTTTCAGTGTAACAAATCATTTTCATATATCAGAAGGACTTTTCTGTATAACAAATCATTCACAGATATTGGAAAAGAGAATTTTAAACCAAAACATTTCCATAATTTATGGAGTTCGTTATCTTGAATGTAACATGTATCAGGAAACAAAACGACAACACACAGCCAGCCGATAATCAGGACAGCAACACACAGTCAGCCCATATAATAGAACAGTAACACACAGTCAGCCCATGTAATAGGATGGCTACATATCAGTCTACCTAGATAATAGGATGGCAACATATCAGTTTGTCTGGATGACAAAACGACAGCATATCAACCATGTCAGATAACAGAACAGCCGCATATCAGCCATGCCGATAAACAAAAATCAGAAAGTCTAACACTATCAACCCTGCAAGATGGGGACCCTATATAGGGTACATTTAATCTAACACATACTGTTGTTAGTCGCAGTGTTCTAAAATCCAAAACTCCTGTTAAAAACAGTTTTTCAAAAATATCAGAACAATCCAACAAAACATTCCAATTTTCAAAATAAATGGAAACCTTTTAACAAAATTTTTCAGAATTAAACAGAAACAGTTTAACATAGTTTTTCACGTACAGAGTCAAACATAATTAACAAATATTCCTTACTAAACAAATTTTAAAATGCCATCCATGTCCCTTGTTTCACTTTTAAACAGAAGTTAATCAAATTTTTCAGAAAATAGATATATCATTTAAAATCAGAGTTTATGACAATTATGAAAAATAGTAAATGCTGATAAATATATATTATTACTCACAGAACAACGAAAACCAAGAAATCCAATCTTTGACAACACGAGCTCAACAAGAACCATACGAGCAATATAAAATCATAAAATAATAAAATGTCTCAATTTATGTGTCTAATATATCCAAGAATCGTATAAATGAAATTCCTTAATTAAAACCCTGATTAAAGTTCTAGATTTTTGTGCCCAAACCCATACTAAGGCTACTAAAATCCCGAACCGGTCAAATAAGTTATGAACCGAGTTCCAAAGTCATGAACCAATCATATAAAACATTAAAATCAATTTATTTTATCCAAAATTATCATATAATATGCTAAACCGGTCATGAACCAGTCACTAAAGGGCTGAACTAGCCACGAACCAATCATTAGAAGGCCAAACTGGCTATGAACCGAACCTTAAAGTCTTGAACCGGACTTGTTAAGTGTAAAACTGATTTATTTAATCTATAAACACATCATTAAACTATTTAACTAGCCTTGAATAGTTCATTAAAATGTTGAACCGACCGTGATTTGTCCTCTAATACACTAAACCAGCCTTTAATGTGATGAACCAAACTTGAACCAGCCTTTTATATACTAAACTAGATCTTTAACACATTTAACCGGCCATAATACACTCAAAACCAAACAATACACACACTAAACTGGACTAAAAATGACTTAATCAACCCCTTATATGCTAAACTAGCCAGTTTTATGCACAATTCCCATTGAACCGGGCTTAAAACAGCTTAATTTTTCCCAAACCGACCTTAAGCCGGATATTACATTTATTAATCTAGGTTTTTATCTCTTGAACTAGAAGAAAACCGGTTAAATTTCACGTGAACCGGCTGCTTTAAGATTTTCTTTCTATTTACTTATTAATTTTTTTTTCTTATCCAGATCCAGTATCCAATTTTAAAACAGACCCAATAATCCAAGTCCCGTAACCCTGGCCCGAACCTTTATAAAATTTCCTGGCCTAGCCCAAAACTCTAATCTAGTCCCCCAGCCTAGACCCGAATGGTTCCTAGGTTGTTTCTTCTTGACCCGGCAATCCGTCTGATTAGAACAGCTGAAACGCGTACCTGGTTTTGATTTGATCACTACAACAGCTTAATCCATGCTTGTTCGAGCTTGGGCTATGGCTTTCCTCTCGTCGACACTCATATAGACCTTCTTTGTGAAAAATTGTTTGAATCTTTCTCTCAGCAATGGCTGTTGTGGAGTTCTCTGTCCGTCATTGCCACCGACAATTTTAGTTCAAAAATTTCGATGAACTCGAGGTAAAAGGTAAAATTTCTATTCTATTTCTCTTGTTTTTGTACATATGTGTGATCAATTGAGATTTAATCAATAAAATCCTTCCAATTTTGCTAGATTTCAATTCGAGTTGCATAAAAGGAAGTTGATTAAATTCCTAGAATCCAACTTTCCAGATTTTCAAGATCTGGTCCTCGAATTTCTATGACTATTCTGTTCAGGCCCTTTAAAATTTTTATTAATTCGATTTAATCCCTTATTATTTTAATTTGACCCTTAATTCCCTGTTTCTTTCATTTAGGTCCTTTTAGGTTTCTAGTCTTCTAATAATACCCCAAATTTTTGGGATAATACAATTTTACCCCCTTAAAAAGAATTCGGTCCTCGAATTTAAAATATAAAAGTAATCCCTAATCTTATGTCTCAAACAAATAGGTGTACTTTACACACCTCATTCTTCCTTGATTCATATGCCTTTTCTTTCCTTGAGTGATATAAACTTTCACAAATGCTATTTCTATAAATCTTGGCTTCATTCTTAAATCCTAAAAGCTCATATTTATTAATTACTCCAGTTTCAAATCCTAGCAATACAATGAGAGATCCAAAATTCCATCCCTATTTGCTCTCAGTTATCTCTACACATATTTTCAATCTAATACCGAGTCACTTGTGTCTCTATACTTAGTGTTGACTAGAATCCACACTAAATCCCAAATTTCAAAAGCTGAGGTGCTCTATTGGCACAAGTTCTTGCTACTTTTACACGCCTCAACTTGGTCTATCATTCAATTTTTTCTTTCACCTCAAGAAAATACTTCACATAAAATCATCAATTCCTAAAAATTTCTCTCAACTTGATCTCCATTTCTTGTGGAGTTCAAATTTTCAATTTAAACCTCAAGTCAACTTACTATCCCAAAGAAACTCAAGATGCAGAATCCAATATAGTACTTATGTCTCAAATTTTTTCTCCCTAAAACAATCACTTTCCTCCTAATAGCATTTGTATAAAACAATTCTTTGCTACGTCATACAAGTAAACTAATATTCTCTAATACCAGGAAATCAAATTAGGCTCAAACATCAAGTAGAACACTATACTTCAACTTATATAAATGGTAGCACTCTAATGTGGTTTATAACAATATGTTGTCTCTAAACATGAGAACAAAGTTATGAGTTTAATACTTGACACAACCACTCCACATCTCAAGTTAAAAATAAAAATTTACAAGTAATCATCTAGATTGAGTCCTCAAGACTCGTTAAGTATGCAAAACACCTAATTATTATAAAGATCAAAATTCATTAATCTCTCAAAGATAGAATACACCATAATTTGTAAAACTAACAGAGAATCATTTCACATTGCCTTTCGTCTTTCCATTACATTTCCTGAATATTTTACCTTGTTCATAATATTGATTAATACCGTAGGAATTATGCCAATACAATCACCTAATAAAATCCCCCTAATCTCTTAAAATACTCAAAAATCTCTCCAAATATTAAGTAACTCCCACATCTGAAACTTACAATCCAAATAAAAATTAGAATAGTGCATACAAACTCTCAATATCTCTTTGGTGTACAGGATCACATTCTAAACAATTTCACCAATAACTTGTAACTTATCAACTTGTTCTTTGAATTACGAAGACTTTCTTATTACTTTATCAGCCAAAAGGTACAAAAACTCATCTAAGATCAAGTAAATTGATTAAACTACCTTTACTCTCAAACAACTCCAGTGTTACTCCTCTATAATCATCAAAATTTTCTAAAGTGCTCCAAATATCAAAAATCTTTACTTACGATCCTCGAAGGCTCATCAATGCACTCATCAGTAACCTAAGTAAAGCATGGCCCTAAGATCATTCATTAGTAGCCTCTACTTTCTTATATACTATATCATATTACTATCAGAAATTGATCTGGGACGAAATGTCACAATCTCCCCTACTTAAACATTTAACATACTTGTTAAGTCATAAATTCATATCTGCGTCTAAACAGAACTGGTCCGAAGATCGTTTTACTCTGATACTATCTTTGTCACAACCCGAAAAATGGAGCTGTGACCAGTGCAAGAGTCAAAATAAATTCTAACCCCGCAAGCTTAATAGATAACTGAACATATATCCGAACCAAAATCTCATATACAATCAAAAACAAAATAGTGTCCAAAATCTCAAAAAAAAAAAAAAACTATCAATATTCCCACATGAATTTGTCTGAAATCAAATAGAGTTACTTATGGAATCTAGAAATACAAATCGGACTAAGTTAAAATAACTAACTTTTCCAACTGATAACAGAAATAGCAGAAACAAACAGACTTCTTCTAAGCAGCGGAATCCAATCGATCACTGGCTCTAAATCTATAAAATAATAAGAGTGAGTCTATAGACCTAGTGAATAATAACATATATTTACAAGACAAAAGACATGTACAACATTTAAAATCAAAACGTTTTGCCATTTAACAAATCTCTTTCATTTTTCTGAAACTTTATCGTATAACAAATCATTTACAGATATCAGAAATCTTTCAATGTAACAAATCATTTTCATATATCAGAAGGACTTTTCTGTATAACAAATCATTCACAGATTTTGGAAATTAGAATTTTAAACCAAAACATTTTCATAATTTAGGGAGTTCGTAACCTAGAACATAACATGTATTAGGAAATAGAACGATGACACACAGTTAGCCGATAATCAAGACGGCGACACACAGTCAGCCCATATAATAGAACGGCGACACATAGTCAGCCCATATAATAGGATGGTGACAAATCAGTCTACCCAAATAATAGGATGGCAACATATCAGTTTATTCGGATAACAAAATAGCAACATATCAGCCATGCCAGCAAACATAATGGCAGCATATCAGCCATGCCAATAAATAGAAATCAGAAAGTCTAGCACCATCATCCCTGCTAGATGGCAATCTGTACAGGGTGCAAATTAGTCTAACGCTGATAAACAGAAGTCATATAGTCTAGCACCATCACCCCTGCTAGATGGGGACCCCATATAAGGTGCATTTAGTCTAACGCATACTACTGTTAGCTACAATGTTCTAAAATCCGAAACTCCCATTAAAAACAATTTTCCAAAAAAATATCATAAAATCCAACGGAACTTTCTAGTTTTCAGAATAAATAAAAACCATTTAACAGAATTTTCCAGAATTAAATAGAAACAGTTTAACATAGTTTTCCACGTACATAGTCAAACATAATTAACAAATACTCCTTACCAAACAATTTTAAAAATGCCATACATGTCCCTTATTTCACTTTTAAACAGAAGTTAATCAAATTTTTCAGAAAATAGATATATCATTTAAAATCAGAGTTTATAACAATTATGAAAAATAGTAAATGCTCATAAATACACATTATTACTCACAGAACAACGAAAACTGAGAAATCCAATCTCTGATAACACGGGCTCAACAAAAACCGTACGAGCAATCTAAAATCATAAAATAATAAAATATCTCAATTTATGTCTCTAATATATCCAAGAATCGTATAAATGAAATTCCTTAATTAAAACCCTAATTAAAGTTCTAGACTTTCGTGCCTGAACCCATACCAAAGCCACTAAAGTCTTGAACCGGTCAAATAAATCATGAATTGAGTTCCAAAGTCATGAACCGATCTTATAAAACATTAAAACCAATTTATTTTTTCCAAACTTATCATCTAATATGTTGAATCGGCCACTAAAGGGTTGAACCAGCCACAAACCGGTCATTAGAAGGCCAAACTGGCTATGAACCGAACCTTAAAGTCTTGAACCGAACTTGTTAAGCATAAAACTGATTTATTTAATCTATAAACGCATCATTAAACTATTTAACCAACCTTGAACAATTCATTAAAGCGTTGAACGACCATGATTTGGCCTCTAATGCACTAAATCAGCCTTTAATGTGATGAACCAAACTTGATCCAGCCTTTTATTCACTGAACTAGATCTTTAACACATTTAACCAGCCATAATACACTTAGAACTGGACAATACACACACTAAATCGAGGTAAAAATGACTGAACTGACCTCTTATATGCTGAACTGGCTGATTTTATGCACAATTCCCATTGAACTGGGATTAAAACAACTTAATTTTTGCCAAACTGACCTTAAACCGGATATTACATTTATTAATCTAGGTTTTTATCTCTTGAACTGGAAGAAAATCGGTTAAATTTCATGTGAATCGGCTGCTTTAAGATTTTCTTTCTATTTACTTATTCATTTTTTTCCTTATCCGAATCTAGTATCTAGTTTTAAACCAGACCCAATAATCCAAGCCCTGTAACCCTGGCCCGAACCTTCATAAAATTTCCTGGCCTGGCCTAGTCCAATTCTGGGCCTGGCCCAAAACTCTAATCTAGTCCCTTAGGCCAAACCCGAATGGTTCCCGAGTTGTTTCTTCTTAACCCGACTATCCGTCTGATTAGAACAGCTAAAACGCGTACCTAGTTTTGATTTGATCCCTGCAATAGCTTAATCCATGCTTGTTCGAGCTTGGGCTATGGCTTTCCTCTCATCAACACTCATGTAGACTTTCTTTGTGAAAAATTGTTCGTATCTTTCTCTCAGGAATGGCTGTTGTGGAGTTCTCTATCCGTCGTTGCCGCTGACAATTTTAGTTCAAAAATTTCGATGAACTTGGGGTAGAAAGTAAAATTTACATAGGGCTTCTATTCTATTTCTCTTGTTTTTGTACGTATGTGTGATCAATTGAGATTTAATCAATAAAATCCTTCCAATTTTGCCAGATTTCGATTTAGGTTGCATAAAAGGAAGTTGATTAAATTCCTAAAATCCAACTTTCCAGATTTTCAAGATCTGGTCCCTGAATTTCTATGACTATTCTGTTCAGGCCCTTTAAAATTTTTATTAATTCGATTTAATCCCTTGTTGTTTTAATTCGACCCTTAACTCCCTGCTTCTTTCATTTGGGTCCTTTTAGGTTTCTAGTTTTCTAATAATACCCCAAATTTTTGGGATATTACAAGATTGAGATATTTTATTATTTTATGATTTTAGATTGTTCATACGATACTTGTTGAGCCCATGTTACTAGAGATTGGATTTATCGATTTTCGTCATTTCAATGAGTAATAATGTGTATTTATAAGTATTTATTACTTTTTATATTTGTGATAAATCTGGTTTTAAATGATATATCTGTTTCCTAAAAATTTGATTAAATTCTATTAAATAATATAACAAGGGACATGCATGTAATTTATGAAATTATTTTGGAAACCTATCTGATTCAGTTTATATCAGTAAATGGAAAGATTCTGTTAAGCTGTTATGATATTTTTGAAAAATAATGTTTTGAGGGAGTTTCAAATTTTAGAATCTTGCAATTAATGGTAGTATGTGTTAGACTGAATATACCTTATACGGGTCCCTATCTAGCAAGAGTGATGGTGCTAGACTTTTTGATCTTTGTTTATCAGCGTTAGACTGATTTGCACCCTATATAGGTCTCCATCTAGCAAGGGTGATAATGCTAAACTTTCCTATTTCTGTTTATCGGTATAACTGATGTGTTGTTGTTCTGTTATCTGGCATGATTGATATGTTGCCGTTTTGTTATTTGGCATGACTGATACATTGCCGTTCTATTATATGGATAGACTGAGTGTCGCCGTTCTATTATATAGGCAAACTGAATGTCTCAGTTCCATTATCCGGCAGATTGTGTGTCGCTATCCTATTTTCTGGAAGATTGAGGTTACCTTATATGTTCTGTTCTAGATTACATGACTATATGGGCAAATGAGGATGCCACATTCCGATTCTGTTATTGGCTAACTATGAGGTCACCTTATATGTTATGTTATGGATTACATGATTATAAGAGCATACAAGGATGCCACGTTCTGATTTCTATTATTGGCTAACTATGAGGTTGTCTTATATGTTTTGTTCTAGATTATGAGCTCCTAAATTTTTATATATGAAAATGATTTATTACACTACAAAGTTTCTGATAAATAAAAATGATTTTGTTATACTGTAAAGTTTTCTGATAACTATAAATGAATTGTTATACTAAAAAATTTCTGGTAATTGTATAGGTTTTGATATAAGATAAAATTTTCTAAGTCTATATGTTATACATGTCCTTTGTTCTCATAAATACATGCTATTATTCGCTGGCTCTATTGACTCATTCCTTATTTTATTCCAGATTCAGAGTTTGATAATCAGTTGGATTTTGCTGCTTAGAAGGAGTCTTTTTATTTCTATTGTTTTTGTTCTTAGTTAAGGAAGTTAGTCATTTCTATTTTGTCAGATTTGTATTTCTAGATTTCATAAATGGCTCCAGTTGACTGCAGATAGGTTTTTTGCGAATATTTGACAATTTGATTGAATTTTTGGATTATATGTTATTTTGATTTTCCATGAAATTTTTGTTCACTTATATGTTAGGCTTGCCGGGTTAGAATTTATTCTAGTCATTGCACTGGTCACGAATCCACTTTTCTAGATCGTGACATGAAGGTTTAGTCGGTCTGTCTTAGATTTGCTTTCTATGATCACAATCAGTGGCCAAAGCAATAAATGTTAAGCTTTTCGATGATTTGATCTACGATCGATAGATGTCTATGCTATCTTACCTCGTTGGTTGGAGCAAAATAACCAGATTTTGTTTGCAACTTTGGGTCTTTAAACAAATCCTTCTTGTGGAAAGGACTTAAACCTCTAACACTCTAAACTCTTAATTGCTTCACTTGGGTTTCTTTATGTGGAATGATCCTAAGGAATTAGATCTTATACCACTAATAGAATGAATAAAAATACTTCATTGAATTCCACACCAGAACTTGATTAAAAGTGGTCCTATGTATAGAGAATAAATATTGTTAAATCTCCTATGAGACAATTCCTAACAAACAAGATAATTATTAGCTAATATGATAAATCCTACTCTTAAGGAGAATTACATATAAATTCAAAATTATCTTCAACAGTTTGGACTTTATTTTGAATTAAAGTCTAAACTCATGTAATTGGATTAATAAATTAATACTTATGGAAAATTAAGAGAATCTCAGTTTAAGAAAATCTATAAGGGGCTTGCCAACCTGAAACTATAAAAGACCCCTATGGTTGGCATTTAAGATTGTTGTTTTTAAGCGAAACCCTAACTACCTTCTCTTCCTCTCCTCCTCCTTGTTCTATCCTCTTGTGAAGAGAGAATATTCTCCACTTACGAATTCTTAAATTGAAATACACATTTGTATCTTTACCAAACTAGTCACATTAATTAGTGGGCGGTTGAAGTGTGAATACAATTAAAGCGAGAAAAATTGAACTCCTAACGTGTGTGAACGATTCAGCGTTGTCTATGCGATTTTTGAATTTTTCAGCCTATGTCAGTCAAATAGCATAGAAGGTACATCTTTACTTTATTCGAATCAATTATTGTATTATGATCTTGAATGAACCTGTTTGAACTCTAAGCATGATAAGATCATGCGTGTAAATTACTTTAAAATTTTAAACTCTGCTGCGCTTTGCTTTCCTTGTGCAAATCCAACCCCTTGCATGACCATGATATAAAAGTTCTAAATAAATATAAAATGAGAACAACAAAAATAAAATAAAATGAAAAATAACAACAAAAAAAATATTGAATTTTATGTAAAAAATAATTAAAGAACATTATCTGCGAACGTGAGGAATTTAAAATAGATTTGAATGATTAAGATATGGGGATCTCAGAGGAAGGTTTTCTAAATTTGTTGTTGTCAAATTGTTATATTAATTCATATGCATTGAAGATAAGCTTTGAAAAAAAAATAATAATATAAAGAAGAGCTTTAAAGAAGGCAATGTTTAATCTTTTTTGGTCTAAAAATCCTGTAACATAGAAATAATTACACATATTAATGACAAGTGGGGCAACAGAGTTTTTAGAATTAATTCAACTATTTCAAATTAAAAAAATGGGGAAACTGTCCACCGAAGCACCGCAACCGTCTCTCAAAGAAAATTTTGTATTGTATGTAGTACTTATTTGCTAGTGTTAAAAATTAATTATTCTTAATTTTTAGATAAAAAAAAATTTTGCCTGTTTAGTTCTTGATTTGGGGTTACTTTTTTCTCAATTTTAGAGAAAGATAATCAAAAATAAAAATATCTAAATTTCTATTTATAGTAACTAATGACATATATATAAATAAATCAAATTCTTATTATATTCTCGATATTTTGATTATAATCCTAATTTATCCTCACCCAAATCAACTATAATATTTTTAATTTAAAAAATTTATTTATTTTTGAATTGTTCATAAATTTGAAATATTTTGAAAAATAATAGAAAATATTTTCTCACAATAAAGCTAATGGATGAAAATTATTTAAAAACCGCATTTTTCTTCTAATAAAATTAAAAATAGAACCTAGTTGGTAAAAATATAATAATAAAATTATTTATGTTTCATAATTAAATTTTGAAGTATTAACATTTTTAATTTTTAAATATTGAATGTTAAATTTTTAAAGTATTAAAATAAAAATATTAAATGAACGGATAATTTAAACATTTCACAATAAAAGTAATTATTATAACTATTTTACTAAACATTCATTTCTTAACTTTTTCCACTTTTTAACAGAATTTATAAATATTCTCAACTCTTATATTTTACTTTTTTAACTATTTTTTTTTTTTAAAAAATAACTCTCCAAATGTTTGCTCATAATAGATGAGGATTAATCTTCTAAGAACTTTATTTATTTATTTTTAACTTATCATTAAATTTATGGGGAATTATTTGAATAGGTTCAGAAGGCCTAATTTTGTGCCTCTATATACTGACATCTTTAAATTGTTTTTTCCTTTTTACTGTTGATATATTATGTATGGAAGAGAGAATAATGAAGAATTAATTTTAAAAAAAATAACTTTACAAATGTTTCGCCAGCTATTCGTTTTTCTTTAAAAAAAGAAAAATTTGGTATACTGGGGATAAGTCTGAGAGAGGAGGGAGTAAGGAGTTAAATTTTTCTTTCTTAGATGAATTTCTGAATGGCTTAACCTAGATGGAGCATACACAGAGAGCATTGCATAAATAGTTTAGGAGGAATTAGTTTAAACATGCGTGAGGAGATAAATAGAGTGGAATGTCTAGAATTTCACATTAAAACTTAAAAATATATTTTTTGTTGAGAAAGAAAAAATATTTAAAATTTCAATGTTAAGTTTGATAAAAACTATAATTCAAAATTTTTAAAACCCATTATGTTAAAGATTCTAAAAATCATTCTCAAAACTTGAAATAATTTTACATTCTAAAAATAACAGTAGATTCCCTAGCCTGCATATTAAAAAAAAAAAAAAAAGGGACAGATCACTGTTAAAGATATTCCCTTGAGATCTACTCACCCACTTTCTCCTTGTCCTTCTTTAGAGGCGGGGCCCTGTCACTTCAAAATCAACGTTATCAGCTGAAAATGAAACCCTTGGTGCATCAATTTCATTCTTAGAATTCCAACCTCCTCTTACC